>KN478168.1:16548-28572 GCA_000787095.1 Periophthalmodon schlosseri | reverse complement strand
TGTTGTTTCCTCATCACAAACAGACCTGGAGTTGTGTTTCGTTTCATTCCCACGTTTAACACACAAACCCTGCATATTTAAAGTTCTTCTCTCAAACAGAAAACACTCTGTTCCACCTTGTGATGTCATGTGGTAACACGGGAAGTGCTCCACTGTGTTTTTAAACTCCATACACCTTCACCAGAATCATTTGGATCCTTTCAGCCCTGGAATTGACATTGACTACTGAACTGAACGTAAAAGGAGCTGTTAACTTGAAAACTACGTCTTCATAACATCACAAGGTGGAACTGAGCATTTTGAGCTTTGGAGATGTAGACAGACTAATAATAAAGAGTTACTTAAACATGTGTGAATAAAACAAAACACAACTCCAGGTATGTTTTTGAGGAGGTAACAGCATTAGAACATGACTTAAAGCTCACAAGAGTCAATTTTGTGTAATATAGGACTTTCAAATCCTGTTTGAGCCAAACTCATGGTTTACTTGGTTCAGTCCTGATGTTGACCTCTTTGGACATACACTTTACCTTATTTATTTCCTTATATTTTGAGTTAAAGTTTAAGAATCAAAAGAACAACAACTGAAATATCTCGCTAGTTAATCTGCAGCATTGCGTCATATGGTGGTTTAATATATAAAAGCTGTTGTTAGCGTTTAGCAAAGAATTGAAGACTCAGCATTTTCGATTGCCAGGAAGAACCAGTTTGTGTTCCAACTTCCAACACGGCTAATTACTTGGGCTTTTTCAATCGTATCTTTATGTTTATAGTTACATCGAATGGGCGGGGCGGATCTTTTAACGGTTCGCGCATTTCAAAAGTGCTGAGGGACGAGGGAATTGCCTGACGAGGGAATTGCCTGTGTTTTTGAAATATGATGTCACTATAACTGCTCTTCCTCGCTGCGTAGCCTGTCTGACGTGTTTGGCTACCTAAGAACAAATCAAGGAGCATCAAAGACTAGACTCTATTCAAATGGATTCAGAACCCACTTTAAAGCACGACACGCCTATGTGACCTAAATAAAAATATACACGTAAATATAATAAATGTATAATATGTAAGTATAAAAGTATGAAAATACAGCATTGATCTGAAAGGGGCTATATTACATGAAAATGCCTCAAAATCATACCTAGAGTTGTGTTTTGTTTCATTCACACATGTTTGAGTAACACTTTATTATTAGTCTGTCTACATCTCCAAAGCTCAAAACGCTCCGTTCCACCTTGTGATGTCATGAAGCCGTAGTTTTCAAGTTAACGGCTAAATTTTTCCTTTGTTCAGTGTAAAACGTAGCTATTAACTTGGCAATTCCAGGGCTGAAATTATCCAAATGATTCTAGTGAAGGTCCATGGAGTTTAAACAGGCAATTCCAGGGCTGAAATGATCCAAATGATTCTAGTGAAGGTGTATGGAGTTTGAAAACACAGTGGAGCACTTGCTGTATTACCACATGACATCACAAGGTGGAACAGAGTGTTTTCTGTTTGTGATGAGGAAACAACATTAGAACATAGATCAGAAAATAGAGTAATATGGGCCCTTTAATTAAAGATGTGCTAACATTTCATTTTGATACTAAGGAAGTAGTAGTAGTAGTAGTAGCAGTAGTAGCAGTAGCAGTAGTAGAAGTATTACTCCCATCTATTTTCATACTCTTCGAGCCAATAAAAGAATATTTTAAAACTAGGCTCTTTACAAAAGCTCCAACTTTGTCCAGTGTGGTTTTATTTTTACAATACCTGTTCAAATCAGTCTTTAGTTTCACTTCTAGTTTTTGTAACCGATGCCTGATCTGCACGATTCAGTCTTGATACTCCTGATCATAAACAGGGCTGCAGCTAACGACTGGTTTAGTAGTCAACCAGTCAAACGAGTATTTCTCTTGTTGGACTTGTTTCTTTTATTACGTTTTTTTAGATGAATATTGCGATTTAAAATGTGCAAATTATAACATAATGATCCACGAGTGTCAGAGATTGTAACTATAGAGCGACACAAGCACAAAATGTAGCCCTGATCATGAACCTGAAAACCACAGAGTTCTTGGCACGGCCGGATGCCCCGGTGGGTTGTTGAATTTGACACTGTAGAACTGATAAAGCATCTGTTAGTTTATCTGTTAGTGCGGTTACATTTATATGCAACACATTTACATATTACCCACAAAAATCCGCGGGCCTGTATCTCGATTATGAAGGGCTGCAGATAACCTGTAATCTCTTCACATGTGCAGCTGTCAGACGTCGTGAAACGAAAAACACATAGATAAGATCATGTGACTGGAGACAAAGGCGTGACCCTAACGTTCTGATACAGCGACGCACGACTCGGGATCAGACGATTTCCAGACAACATAAAAATAAATATGAACGGACTTTGTTCTAAATACGTTTCTAATCTGCACATGTGGTGGAACGTAATGAAGTACAAATAGTAAATTACTGTACTTAAGTAAAGCACAAATACATCAAAATTCTACTTAAGTACATTTTACAGTGGATACTTCTTACTTTTACTTCAGTACATTTGAGAGCAGGTATCTGTACTTTCTATTCCACTACATTTTTTAGCTGGACTGAAAAGTAAAAAGTACTTTTCATATGATTTGAGGGGTTATTTTTACCATGTTTGTGGTAACATCCTGACTAAAGTTTTCGAGTTCAAGCTTTGGCTTTGAGCAAACAAAAATAAATGGGAGAAATGCAGAAACTGATTTGTATTGTCCCTGTTGATCAAAATATGTATCATTTTGAATCTATATCACTACATTTAACACTATCAAATGAACTACACTTGTGTGAAATACTTTTACTTTTTTTTTACCCAGCTCCAGATGCGTTTTATAGTTGAAAGTGAGCATGGGCGTGGTTCAGCTCCATCAACTCTGACTCCAATTCATTGAACCTGCTGTACAAGATCCTGTCACTATTTTGTCCATAAATCAAGATATGAAGATTATTAACAAACCAGTCAGGTGCCTTCTTTCCCCCAGTGTTGCTCCTGCTAGCGTTAGCAACATGTATGATTGACATTTCAATCAATCAGTATCACTGTATTTGTCCTCAAGGGGCAGTTTCAGCACATGGAGCAGTAAAACACAATAATAATAGAAAAGCTCAAGCAAAAGTCTCAGAGCAGCTCAACAGGCCGAGTCATCAGATCCAGAGTCAGGACAGTTTGAGGAGAGTTGCAGCCTTCAGGACAAAAGTGTCCCTCCTCTCTGTCCTCTGTGTCCTGCAGCATCACAGCAGCCTCCAGGGGGAGCCAGGTGAACTCTTGACACAGGAAAGCCTCTCTTAAGCCTCGCCCTCATTCCCTCTGGAATGGCTTCTGCCATATTTGGTGTAGAAAGCCCGTTGCATTGGTGTAAACAGTCTGTAGCATTTCAGAGCTAGCTGTTTAGCATAGCTAGCTTCATGCAGGGTCACCATGGATACAGAAAAAACAAACTGCTCAATTTACACAATCCAATACTCCTTAATTTCCATCCTTTGAACTGTGCATGTTGCACTTCTTAGTTGGTCAAAATCCCCAAAAATTTAAGATAAAACTTAAAAAAAACTTGCTCTGTGTGCCAGCCAGTAGGCCACAAGAGCAGCTAACCACGACCATGACAACCACAGAATCCATTGTAACCGGTCCACCCCTTTTGATATGACTCTACATTGTGTTCTGGCTGTTGTGGTACAGGTGACAGAGGCTCAGTCCAAATTACAAAGCTTTACTCTGAGTGTGAGGCAGGCCGACCCATGTTCTTCAACATGAAGTTGTTCTTCTTGACTGTCCCACATAACCCAGCCCTTCTGTCATCTGTAGGTGCTGGCGATCGCAATGGACCTCCTGACCGACCTACAGATCCTCCAGGACCTCTTAGACGCCTCATCCCGACGCTCCGTGGCCGTCTACATTGTCCTGGACGCAGGCGGAGTGCCTCACTTCCTCGACATGTGCTCCCGGCTCCAGATCAGCGCTGTGCATCTCAGGGTAAGACCACACAAGGGTTTTTACTTCAGTGTTTACCATGGACTTGGTTGTAAACAGTGTTGGTCAGATTACTTTGCAAAACTAATCTTATTATGATTACTGATTACACCTTTAAAAAGTAAAGTAAAAAGAAACTACTTCTCTGATCATTTTATTTCAAAGGTAATGTGGTTACTTTGAAAAGGAAACATGCAGCTCAAGAACCAACTTCTAAAGAGCATGAATTCTTCACACTAACAACACTTTCTGTGATGGAACCTAATTTCAACCTCCATACACTCTATACTCCATAAACCAATATTTGTATTGTTTTGGTTCACAGCTGATCTTTATCTGACGCCAGAAGATCACTCAAAAAATCTATCAATCTGTAATTATAAAGCACATTAAAAACAGCCAGAGCCAAAGTGCTGAACAAACAAGCAGTCTTTACAATGGAATAACATGGAATAGCACAAGATGACATTCTGTGCTTTCTGTTTATCTTTTTTACTGTTTGATGACCATAGATTGTATAAAGAAGTGGACTAAGTGATTGAGATGTCACCCATAGCGTTCGGCTCCGGTCAAACGAAGCTCATCGAGGCAAAATATTACTGCTAGCCTCGATGAGCTTCGTTTGGAACTCCAAATTTGGAATTCCGACCAAAGAGCCAATCTGGAGTGAGGCTGTTGAAGGTAAGGCTCCTTCCTGCCCACACCGCTGGTTTAGCAGGGAGTAGGCGCTTAGCAACGCTGTCAATCAAACCTGTTGCTAACGCTAGCAGGAGCGACCTCGGGGGAAGACGCCGCCTGATTTGTCTGTTATTATTGTTCAGATCTTGATTCACTGACAAAATAGCAAAATAAAAACACCAGGATCATGTAGAGCAAGTTAATACGAACATTTAAGACGAAATTGACGAGTCTGACAGCAGCAGTTACAGAGGGGCCACAGTTTTCCGATGTAAAGTGAGTTGGAACCAGAGTCAATGAAGCCAGAAGCGCACCCATAACCACTTCCTATTTGGAACATGGCGGCTAGCAGGTTAGCTATGTCCATTTATATATAGTTTATGTTTATGACACAGTTTTAAGGATTACACACACTTTGGGCAGGGAAAAAGTCACTAAAACTTAATAGGGCAAGTAGGCTTAACTGTAATCGAATTACTCACTTTTCAAATGCAACTAGTTGTATCACTGTGTTACTTAAAAATGTGTCTGATTACAGTAAGCCTTTAGAAAAGTTACATAATACACCTTTAAAAACTGTAAGTAAACACTGGCCTAGATTAGACATGAGATTCTACCTGCGCTGCTGACACTGCACACATCTTATCTCGTGTTAGCTTTGGTTAGCGACCCCGATGCTAATGCTCCACTGTGTCACCCGATCAGGCTTTAAATAGGCCTTTTCACTGCTCTCAGTCCCTGATGCACATTCATAGTCTCCAAAACACCTCCTTACAGTTTGTAACCAGACCCACAAGGAACTGACAAGTATGTTTTTCTGCTAATAATCGGTCTGGTCTGAGGAGGAAGTAGAGAATAACAAAGAAAGTAGAAAGATATTTTAGACAAATATAACTTTTGAGCAGTAGTAGTAATAGTAGTAGTAACAGTAGTATTAGTAGTTGTGATAGTATTAGCAGTAGTAGTAGCAGTAGCAGTAGTAGCAACAGCAATAAACAAAGTACATAAAGCAGTAGTAGTAGGCATAGCAGTATTAGTCGGCCTTGTTGTAGTAATAGTGGTAGTAATGGCAGTGGGAGCAGTATTTGTGGTTTTACTTGTAATTGTAAAGCATATTCACATAGCTAACCTGCTAGCCACCGCGTTCCAAAGATAAAGTTAGCATGGCTTCGCTTCCGGCTCCATCGGCCCCAATTCACTTTCTATTGCTGCTGTCAGACTCGTCATTTTGGTCTTAAAATGTTCGTATTAACCCGCTCTACATGATCCTTTATTTCGCTATTACGTCTGTGAATCAAGATATGAACATTAATAGCATTAGCAACAGGTTTGACTCACAGCGTTGCATAAGCGCCCGCTCCCTGCCAAACCCGCGGTGTGGGCGGGAAGGGGCGTTACCTTCAACAGCCTCGCTCCCGATTAGCTCTTTGGTTGCTGTGATACTTGTGGTCGGAATTCCAAATATGGAACTCGGCTCAAAATTGGCCCCTTTAACTGCTAGGTGACGTCATACTCCCTCAGTCCTTTTCTCTATACAGTCTATGGATTGAATCATCAACACAAAAGCTGAGGTCTTAATTAATGTTGACTCACTTATCTAATTATATACATGTTCTTACAGTCCCAGTCTCTCCCCTTTAAACAAATAGGATCTTTCTCTGTAAGTGAAGGTGTGACTGCGCTGTTTGTCCAGGCACGCCATATTCTAACTGTAATAAATGATGTCATGACAGACGTTTATTTAAGAGGAAACAATTAAAGTGCGAGAGGACAGAATGCACAAGAAAGTGGTAAAGGGCCCATGTTACGCTGTTTTCTGATCTATGTTATAGTGTTTCCTCATCACAAACAGACCAGGAGTTGGTCTGTTTAACGCATAAACCCGGAGGCCGAGTTCTTCTCTCAAAAGTTCTGAGTTCTTCTCTCAAAAAGAAAACACTCTGTTCCACCTTGTGATGTCATGTGGTAATACAGAAAATGTTCTTCCAGCTTTGGACTTGCCAATCTCTACTATACAAAATTTAAGCGGTAGTGGTTAATTTCAAAACTACCGCTTCATGACATCACAAGGTGGAACAGAGCATTTTGAGCTTTGGGGATGTACAAAGATTAATAATAAAGGATCATTCAAACATGTGTGAATGAAACAAAACACAACTTCAGGTATGTTTTTGAGGAGGTAACATTACAACTCACAAAAAGCTCACAAAAGTCAATATCTCATATTATAGGACCTTTAAGTAGTAATAATAATGGCAGTTCATTTTAGTAGTAGTAGTGGTAATAGTAGTAGGTGTTGTTGTAGTAAAAGTAGAAGTTGACGCTTCAGTAGTACCAGTTGTAGCAGTAGTAGCAGTTTCAGTAGGAGCAGTAGTATGGGTAACCTAATATCATACCTAGTACTATCAGTAAAACTGCAAGTAGTAATAGTAGAGGCAGTGATTGCAGTGATTGCAGTAGTATTAGTAATAATAGTACAGGTGGTGGTAGTAGCAGTAACTACATCTTTATTCTAAGGGAAGATAGCTACAGAGAGAGAGAGAGATTGATAGATTGTCTAAAGCATCGAAAATCAGATACAAATCGATACTAAAACTAGTGTCGAAACTAGATACTCTTTTGAGCAGGTATCGATACTAAAAAAGTCCCATTGACAGGGCAGAAATGAACCTTTCCTGAATATCTTTAGAATGATCTTGAGCTGTATCAGAACAAGTATAAGACACATAGACTAGTACACGCCCATGGACCACTATGGAACCTACTGGACGACTGAGGGATTACACAGATATAAGGCCACATGGGAATAGAAAAGAAAGTACTGCCATTTAATGCTGAAAATCACATTCTATTGTCTGTTTTTATTATCATCATGGTATCGGAATCGGTATCAAGTATCAGGTCTATTCGTGTTTTAAATTTTTGTACTGTGACAAGAATAGATAGATAGTTATAGTACTTTTGTGCATTAAAGTCTGTGTATTTCCCTCCTTACAGAACCTGCGTGTGCGTTTGGTTCGGGGCTCTGGTCTGGCTCTGTCCTGTGGAAGACTTCCTGGGTCCCTCTGCTCTAAATACATGCTCGTGGATGGAGAGAAGGTCATGTTCGGATCGTACAGGTGAGTTACAGCAACAACATTTGAAAGAGGGGGTATTTTACTTCTATGGGGTATTAACTGCTAACACATAACACTTTTAGATCACCGTCCTAGCTTTGATTGTTTTGAAAATGCTATATTCGCCGAAAATAATGCAGTAACATGATTTATAAGTTTCGCTTTTGATTTTAATGGTCTGAGACTCCCCTCCCTTTGCTCCCCGTGCTAAGTCACTCCCCCTTCAGAGCACTATCATAACAAAATCAGCTGCATCCAACTAATGAAACTACTGCACATCACATCAGGTTTGTCAAGTTGCTGTGTACAGTTTTGTATCATGTTTTTGTATATTTATGGAGAATTGTCGTGTGGGAGCACGGGTGACGTAGGCTTGTGGGCGGAGCCTTGTACAGAATCATACAGCTAACCGTAAGGAGGGTTTGAATAGGGCCCGGCAGAGATTGCTAAATTACTGCATGGATGAGATCTGAAACCTCTTCAGACATGTTTTCTTGCCACTTCATACTTACTTATCTCATCTTTGTTCAAATGCAGCCCATAATCCCAGACACCCTGCACGGTACTGAAGTATTTTCTACCCTATAGAAAATAATTTGACGGTACAGTTTATAGAGTAGAGTGTGGAGAGTTCTAAGAGTTCTCACCTTAAGGACATGGGCACAATTACAGCTATTTCCTGTGAAAGGTCTGTTTGATTAAAAAAAGAAAAAAAACACTTAAATGACCATAATTGAGCCGCTCTCTGCTGTGGCTCAAACCATAGCGAGCTTTTACTGTAAGACCCAGAATCTGAATACAAAAAAAATGAGCTCAACTTGTCAAATAATTCAAACAAAAACACCATATATTCTCAGAAGTGACTGTTGGCTTTACTTGAATAAATGAGACAGCATTATAGGAAGGGCATCTGGTTTAAATTCTCCTTTGCGCAATAACTTTACAAATCAAAATATTACGTTTCAACATTTAACTTTACATTTAGTCTTACTTAAGTAGTAATTTTCCCAGATATTTTTTTCCTATTATTAACTTCTTGGACCACTATACCACCACTTTTTAAGTTCTTAGCAGAAATAAGTCCGCTGTGTCTAATTAGCATTTTATTGTCAGATAATCAGGAAGTGTGCGTTAGCATGCTAGTTGCTGTTAGCATTACGTGACAGCTCAACTTCGCTCCGGTGAAAAGCACTTTTGACGTTATCGAGGTGAGTAATTAGGACGCTCTGAACACATGAGGTAAGTGAGGAGTAACTGTGGACCACTGCAAACCGTTTAAAATGAACTAGCTGTGTTGTTTTAAGCGCCTTGAGATGCCCTTCCTGATTCAACCGTTTTTAAATGTTTTTCCATGCTTGGGGTTGACACAAAGATGATACTACGTTTTTAATCCCTTGTTTATAGACCTGAACTGAATGTTTGGGACACAGGGAGACAGATAAGTCCATTATATTGTCCACAGGGGGCGTTGTAGATGTCATTTGTGGAGGTTTATAATGAGAGGAGCAAACAGCCATGCATCAGAGCTGTCCAGTCAAATGTCACATCAGCATTTGGGACCGGAGCCACTGCAGAATAAAATGATTATGTAGTAAAGGTCTATACTACACAAAATGGACTCTTGTGAGCTTTAAGCCGTGTTATAATGCTGTTACCTCAAAAACATAGCAGATGTAGCTAATCTAACCTCACCCAGATGACAGATCTTTGAACGGCCTTATTCATTTAGCTTGTTAATCGATTTTTCCCAAGGTTCTGTGTGGAGAAAAGATGATCGTGACACTGTCTGAATACAGAAATCATCATAGATTTTATTCCTTTGTTGAGGTTTTAAATCTGGCCTTGTTCGCTGAGTTTCTTGGTGATGTGGCGCAGTGGCCTGGAAGGACAATGGAGCTCTGTAATGATTCTGATTTGGTTCAAAATGAACAAGGATCAACAAGTATTTTTTATAAAAGAAATCTCAGTAATAGCAACTGTACCTGATGTTTACTGGCTAAAACACTTACCGTATGAGTTTAAAGGTCCTATATTACGCAAAATGGACTCTTGTGAGCTTTAAGCCATGTTGTAATGCTGTTACCTCCTCAAAAACATACCTGGAGTTGTGTTTTGTTTCACTCACACATGTTTGAGTAACACTTTATTATCAGTCTGTCTACATCTCTAAAGCTCAAAATGCTCTGTTCCACCTTGTGTCATATAGTGGTAGTTTTCAAGCTCCTTTTACCATTTGTTTATTGGAGACTGGAGATTGGCTGAAATGATCCAAATGATTCTAGTGAAGGTGTATGGAGTTTAAAAACACAGTGGAGCACTTCCTGTATTACGACATGACATCGCAAGGTGGAGCTTTTTGACAGAAAAATCGGCCTAAATATGCAGGTTTGTGTGTTAAACATGTGTGAATGAAACAAAACACAACTCCAGTTTTGTTTGTGATGAGGAAACATTAGAACATAGATCAGAAAACAGCACAATATGGCTCCTTTAAGTGCTTTTCACAACAGAGTGGAATGGAGCGGAGTTTTATCGTCACGGTAAAGCTATCAGCAACTAGCATGCTAATCACGCCATTCCTGATTATCGGACAATAAAAGGCTTTCTAATTAGATGTAGACAGTACACAGTGGACTTATTTTGAGCTCAAGAGCTGCTTATACAATATATCTGTACTTGGTCCAGACACATTTTGCTCAAACACATGGGAAATAATCAGGCACAAGACCTTTGTGGTCCTAACCTGTTAATTAAGCAGTTACTAAGCCTGAATCATTCTTAAAGAGGGGGTATTATGCAAAATCTTTTTTTTTTTTGAGCGTTCTACCAGGTTATAACATTGTTCCCTCATCAAAAACATGCCTGAAGAGGTTACATATGCCATGTTTGAGTATTTTAGCGATCTCTCCCAGACCCTATTTGAACACTCCTTATGGTTAGCTGTTAGATTCTGTACAAGGCTCCTCCCACAAGCCTAAGTCTACCATGCTCCCACACGACAATTCTCAATAAATATATGAAAACATGATACAAAACTGTACACAGCAACTTGACAAACCTGATGTGATGCGCAGTAGTTTCATTAGTGCTCTGAAGGGGGAGTGACTTAGCGCAGAGAGCAAAGGGAGGGGAGACTCAGAGCATCAAAAATTAAACTGAAAAACTGACTTATAAAGCATGTTAATATAAATAAAATATAAATAAAAGGTAACATGGTGATCTATATATGTTATGTGTTAGCAGTTAATACCCCATAAAAGTAAACTACCTCCTCTTTAATAACACTTTGTTCATTATGAAGTCTTTGTTCATGCTTTATTAAGGCTAATTAAGGTGTAGCTATCATGACATAGTACCAAAATGAGAAAATATTAACATAATGTTGTTCTTGTGCAGTTTCACTTGGAGTTCATCGCGCATGGACCGAAACACCATCACACTGATGACGGGGCAGGTTGTGGACGTCTTCGACCAGGATTTCAGAGAACTCTACGCCATTTCCGAACAAGTTGACCTTTACCGCGAGTTCAACATCACCAAACCGCCCGTCACCACCCACGTTAAGAAGCCCAAAGTAGAACCTATCAAACCAATTCCTGTTTCTACATCTCGATTCCAAATTTCGGTTGGCGATTCGAAGCAAATCGAAAACGTCAAAGTCCCAGCGCATAAATACCACAATCCCAAGTATTCGCTAGTTTTCGGGAATAGCGCGGGTTTGACGAGATCGCTGCAAGATCTGTCCTCCGCTAAAGACTCCGTAGTTAGCGCTAATACTCAAAAAGGTGGCATGCACAGCAGTTTTCTGTACTCTAGCAAGGACGCTAAGCTTGACAAAACAGAGGGTCAAAGTTCTACGTCGAATGTCGGGGAGGATGAGCACGAAGTGAAGCCGATTCAGAAGAAGCATCACAGCAAGAAGCAGCTACCTTCATTCAGGAATTTGCTAAAAGGGAAGCATAGCCACAATGCACCACCAGAGACTATAGATGAAGGCGTGGTCACCCAGAACAGCCCGGTACAGAAAGGTAAAGTGGGAACGTCGCATAGTCCAGTACAAAATGGTAAATTGGGAACGTCGCATAGCCCGGTTCCGAATGGGAAAGTGGGAAAGTCATATAGCCCAGTTCCAAAAGGGAAAGGAGGAACGTCACACAGCCCTGTTCCGAATGGAAAAGTGCTGTTGGTGGATGCAAATGGAGAGAATGAGTCCGAGGATGGGTTTGAGATCTTGGAAAA
>KN478168.1:0-16469 GCA_000787095.1 Periophthalmodon schlosseri | reverse complement strand
CGGAAAGCTCCTACATCGGAGCGTGTCCCTACAGGCCATGGACGTCAGCACGGGAGAGGAGGGTGGGTGCATGTTTTATTTATATAAATGTCAGCTTTATGTTTTATAGATGCATTGTAAATAATTAATATTGACGAGTTAAAAAAGAAGAAGAAAATAATTAGAATTTGGAATATTAATTTTGTTTTTGCTTTACATTCTGGTTTATTAGATCTAAAGGGCCCATATTGCACTATTTTCTGATCTATGTTCTAATGTTGTTTCCTCACAGACCTGGAGTTGTGTTTTGTTTCATTCACACATGTTAAACACACAAACCCTTCATATTTAGGCTGAGTTCTTCTCTCAAACAGAAAACACTCTGTTCCACCTTGTGATGTCATGTGGTAATACAGGAAGTGCTCCACTGTGTTTGTAAACTCACCTCACATTCACCTTCCCTAGAATCATTTGGATAATTCCAGTTTTGGAATTGCCAGTCTCTACTGAACTAAAGGTAAAAGCAGATGTTAATTTGAAAAGAACCGCTTCATGACATCACAAGGTGGAACAGAGCATTTTGAGCTTTGGAGATGTAGACAGATTAATAATTAAAGGATTACTCAAACACGTGTGAATGAAACAAAGCACGTCTCCAGGTATGTTTTTGAGGAGGTAACAGTATTATAACATGGCTTAACGCTCACAAGAGTTTTACCACATGACATCACAAGGTGGAACAGAGTGTTTTCTGTTTGAGAGAAGAACTCAGCCTAAATATGCAGGATTTGTGTGTTAAACATGTGTGAATGAAACAAAACACAACTCCAGGTCTGTTTGTGACGAGGAAACAACATTATAACACAGATCAGAAATAAGCGTAATATGGGCCCTTTAAATAGACCCATTGGAACCAGTTCATTTGGAGCTTTCTACTTTAAAATTCCATGACTCAGATGTGTTCCAGAGTATGTGTAGATTCAGATCAGGTCTATATTTAAACAAACTTAAAATTTCTGACTCATTCATTTTATAGACCTGTTTCTAGGGGCCACGTTTTCTTGGCAGGAAACTCTTCTAGTGAAATGTGTACAAGTGGAGGCAGTGTTATCGTTCAAACGCACAGCCAAAGCCAATGGGGGCTGCAGCACATTTCAACAGGCCTGCACATGACCCATTATAATGCATGCAACAATCGTTATCTGTCTGTTTCAAGTTACAATAAAAGACCACATAAGACCAAACACCAAAAAAGGGATTGGGTTTATGTCGGCGTATTAACAAATGCAGGAAACCAGGGCATAAACAAGTCTAAACCAAGTCTAGTCTAAATGAGAACTAACTCTGGATCGACTTAACCCTTGGGAGTTGGTCTGTTTCTAGTTGAATCTAAAACCAAACCAGGACCCGGTCTAAAACCATCAAACAGGTCCCAGTTGTAAACCAGGTCGCAACATTGATGTCTTTAACTTAACCAGGAATAAAGCAGAAGTAAACTAGCTAAAAAAATTAAGACTTAATCCAGGACTAAACCAGGACTAAACAAGGACTAAACCAGAACTAAACAAGGACTAAACAAGGACTAAACAAGGACTAAATATTGTGACAAAAAGGCGTAAGGAGTAAACTAGAACTAAACCAGGGCAAAACCAGGACTAAACCAAGACAAAACCAGGACTAAACTTGAACTAAACCAGGACTAAACCAGAATTGAACCAGGACAAAATACCAAGACAAAACCAGGACTAAACTAGGACCTAATCCCAACTAAAGCAGGACTAAACCAAGACTAAACCATGACTGAACCAGGACTAAACCAGGACTGAACCAGGACTAAATAGCAAGACAAAACCAGGACTAAACTAGGACCTAATCCCAACTAAAGCAGGACTAAACCAAGACTAAACCATGACTGAACCAGGACTAAACCAGGACTAAGACAACTCTGTTTGTTCCCAGTTTAGTTTCAGTTTTACAGTTTTTTTTTCCACGCTTGAACACACCTTACACACAGGTCTGAGTCTGGCTCCGGCTCTTGTCTTTGAGCCTGAGGTTTAGGTTTGAAAGAAAAACAAGGCCACGCGTCAGGTCTGACTCACTACTGTACAAACGTCACATGGCACATTCTGACGCCATTTTCCAAAACTCGGATCAGGAAACTCTGAATAGACAAGGAAACTGTAAGAGCCCCAGTGACTCAAGGGATTTTTGGAATGATAAAAATAATCTTTAATCATCAAGAAGTTATAGTTTAAGTATTAGGTAATACTACACTAGCTATTTTATAATTCAAATTGGTTTAATTGGTAACCCTTATTTGATGTTGATCCTAATAATATTGATTTACAATAAAATAACTAAATTTTAAATAGATTTTTTTTAAATTTTGTATTACAATTTTAATTAAACATTTAATTTTAATTTAATTGTTATTATTATTATTATTATTATTATTAGTAGTAGTAGTAGTAGTATTTTATTTATTTATTTATTTATTGTATAGCTGTCATGATAACATGTGTATTTTATCCAAATCTACTTAAAAGTCTTATATTACACAAAATTGACTCCTGTGAGCTTTAAGCCATGTTATAATGTTGTTACTTCATTGAAAACATACCTAGTTTAGTTTTTTGTTTCATTCACTACATCTCCAAAGCTCAAAATGCTCTGTTTCACCGTGTGATGTCATGAAGCGGTAGTTTTCAAGTTAACAGCTTCTTTTATATTTAGTTCAGTAGAGATGGGCAATTCCAGGGCTGAAATGATCCAAGTGATTCTAGTGAAGGTGTATGGAGTTTAAAAACACAGTGGAGCACTTCCTGTATTACCACATGACATCACAAGGTGGAACAGAGTGTTTTCTGTTTGAAAGAAGAAGTCAGCCTAAATGTGCAGTGTTTGTGTGTTAAACATGTGTGAATGAAACAAAACACAACTCCAGGTCTGTTTGTGATGAGGAAACAACATTAGAACATAGATCAGGACATAGTGTAATATGGGCCCTTTAAACTGTAATGAAAAGAATCACACAGCACATTTAAAGTAAACTCCAAAGTGTCAGCTAAACTAACTACCTTGTTGTACTGCATGTAAATATTACACATTAGCATAATAATTTTTATTTCTTCTCTAGGTTCCAGAAGTCGACGAAGACACCCTAAAAAGAACTGTATCCAGCAATGAGAGGAGAGCTTTATTTTTTATTATTTTTTTTTAAACTATGGAGTCTATGGAGTCCACAGATCGTGTTACTGTTTCCTGGTGAAGTCACTGCTGCTGCTGATGTTTATTGCCTTTGTGCTTTCGGGCGCAGCACTGTTTAAATCGCCAGCTGTTTGATCACATGACTTCCAACCGAAATGACTGGGTAAATATTAGCTTGGGGAGACAACTGAAAGTACAGCTAATGCCATTGTTTTTGTATGTTTGTCTTTTTTTTTTTTTTTTTTTACATTTTTGCTGTTTGTATAGTGGGAAAATAACCCAATAATGTAGATTTAACCAGCAACCTCCAAGTTTAGTTTTGATAACGAGACTTTTCCCATGGCAAAAAAACCCCTTTATAAACCGTGAATTCCACCCAGTAACATTTTGCGTATGAAATATAAATTATTATCAAATGAAGAAGAATAATCATCATAAGAGTTGCTCTGTAGGTTGGTGGTTTGGTTTCCATTGCACTCTGTGTCTTTGGTGTGTCCTTGGGCAAGACACTTCACACACCTTGCTTCCAGCGTTGGCGCATACACTGATGAGTTTGTGAGTTAGCATGATTACAGTTGTTGGGTTGAACTAGCCGGTAGCAGTTATTAATGGTAACTTCAGTTCTATGAGTCCTATAGAGGTTATGCAGATGACATCACAGCCTTTGGAATGTTATTAGTGAGCGATAAAGGTGATGACATTTTCTCCTGTAAAAGCTCAAAACACTAAATCTAAAATGTGACAGAGCTGCTGCAGTTTAATCACAAATATAAAAGTCTACAACTCTGCAAAATATTTAGTTTGTACCTGACATTTAAAACAAGAAAATCAAGTCAACAGTAGAAAACCAGTGAACAGTTAGCTAAACCACAACATGGAAGTAAAATAAAATCTGGAAGGTGAACCCAAGATGGCGTCGCATTATTTTACAGGCTAAATTTTACAGAGCTAACTTTTAGGCGCTTTGATGATTTAAATATTCTAAAAAGTTCCTCCACAAAATCTGACCTCTGTAAAGCTGTGGATGCCCTGTCAGAACACGGCCAGTTTAAATGCCTAAAAAATGCATTGTGCTTTATGGGAGAATTCTTTCTGGGCTGGAGCTCCTGGGAGCTGCAGTACCTGGAGCGGCCACTAGTCGATCTCGCCCCAGGGCAGAGGGGGAGTGTCTTATCCGGTTCTTAGTATAGATCCATGAGACACACTCGCATTTACATTTTATATTAATACAGACTTTGGATCAGACACAAAGAACTGAACCCTTCTCTCCTTAAAGAGCATGTTTCTGACTCCTTAGCCAACAACCTAGTTAAGCTCTGCACAGTGACAGCAATAATGAGAAACTACTTTCAGTTTCCCTTTTGCTGTATAAAGATAATTTGAGCTATAAAAAAAAAATTGCTCCGTGGACAAAGAAACGCATTTTGTCTGTTGTCTGGGCATTTTCCAAATAAAATGGTGTCTGTGCATAACTTCTATACTCTCCGAGCAAGTCAGTGTTGTCCCTTTGATTTCAGTGAGTCTATGCTTGTCCCAAATCTGAAAAAAGGCTTTATTTTATGTAGCAATCGAAAGAAAGAAAGACAAAGAAAGACAGAAATTGTTACTTGAATAGTTTCCCATAGAAACCACTCTGCCCCTTTTGGCCTGAGTGAATAGGCTGTGTTCACGTGACCTTGACTAATCATAAAAAAGATATTTCAATTCTCATGTTTCCTCTTGTACAAAAACACAATCTGAAAAGTAATATCTTAAAGGTGCGCAGTGTAACTTTCATGGTGGGAGGTCCGCCACCTGCTTGTCTCCATGGAGATGTTCCTCAGTGTGGCATTAAACTGAGTAATGTTGAATTTATTTAGTTACAGTTGTTTTTATTCTGAAAAAGATCTTCAGTTCACTTTAATTCCACGCTGTGAACATTACAAGCAAAACAGTAACGTCACCATGGAGACAAGCAGGTGATCTTCCATCAGAAAAGTTACATAGTGCATAGCCTACCATTTTTAAAGGATATTATGCAATTTTCTGATCTATGTTATAATGTTGTTTCTTCATCAAAAACAGTTCTCTCAAATGCAGAACCCTCTTTTCCACCTTGTGATGTCATGTGGTGATACAGGAAGTGCTCAGCTGTGTTTTTAAACTCCATACACCTTCACTAGAATCATTTGGATCAATTCAGCCCAGGAATTGCCAATCTCTACTGAACAAAAGGTCAAATGTAGCTGTTAACATGAAAACTACCACTTCATGACATCACAAAGTGGAACAGAGCATTTTGAGCTTTGGAGATGTAGACAGACTAATCATAAGGAGTTACTCAAACATGTGTGAATGAAATAAAACACAACTCCAGGTACGTTTTTGAGGAGGTAACGACATTATAACCTTTAAGAAAAGAACGCCAACTATTTACTAAACTAGGAATACTGTTACTTCAACTAAATATTACTCCAGTACAGTAAATATGAAGTGAACTAACTAAACTAAAAGTACTCTTGGAAATGTATTATTTTAAGAAAAGTATCTCATTAAATATACACAAACTAACTTCAGCTCTTTGTCCTTGAGCTGAAGTCCACGGCGCAGGTATAAGCGAGCGCTGGTTACCGTGGCGACAGGAAAAGTGATCAGGTGAGGTTTGGGGGCGGTGTCACCTTACCTGGGACCCTTAGAAGCACAACAAGATGCGTTGTACAGGCCCTGAATAATGCAAAGCGTGAAAGGGGCCCTCGCCGTGGAAACCTGGATTATCTGCATCATCTGCGAGGCGTTTACAGGCAGGGCCAAAACTATGGAAAAATGTGAATCCTTTGGATAACTTGACATGTAAATAGAGTTTTGTAGTAAAGATAATAAAATGCTTTGAATAAGTTGTGTTGGTCTATACTTGAATGGATCGCTCCAACAAAATGGAGGAATGAAAGGTGACATTGTGTTTTTAAGGTGCACTATAGTGATGGGACTTTTGGCTTTTTTGTGGGATCCGAATCTTTTGGATCAGTTCATTTCAAAGAGCCGTTCAAAAGCCTGGCTCTTTTTATTTATATGACAGAGCTAATGTGAGAAGAAGAGTGGAATAATGCAGAATCTAAACAAAATGTTGCACTATAATAATAATTTTAAAACTAACTGTTAATATGATGCTAAATATGTTTTTTGCGCATAAATCTTTCACCCGTGTCGCCTGCTCTGCTTCTGTTCTGATTCTTGTGTATTCAGACAAATTAGAAAGAAAACATATTTGGTTCTTTTAAAAAATGAGATCCGAATCCAACAAAAAATTGAAATGTTACGACCCAGCTCGTGTGGGGACAGGGAAGTAACAAAAGAAACCAAGATGGAAAATGGTAAAGTAAGAAGTAATTTAATGAACATGGTTGTAAAAGGGTAAACTAAACAAAAAAGATCTAACATATGTAAACAGAAGGTACTTGCAAGGTCTTAAACAAAAGAGTAACAAAGGTAAAGTTAACTACAACACAAGACAGTCGAGTGTCTCAACAAAGTCACTTCCACATGAAGTGACATGACAAAAGAGACACACATGAAGATGGCAGACTGGCCACACGCAGCCCAGCAGCCCCCAACAGGTGTCCTGAATCTTCTTAAATGGGGGGAGGCGGCCGCAGGTGGGCCCCAGGATTGGCCAGGCTGGGAAACCGTCCTCCAATCACCCGCAAGGGCTCACACAGCAGGATTTCATGGGGGAAATGGGACATATTCAGGGACACACACGAAACATAATATGAACAAAGGAAAGAACTTAAGGCCTAGGGCTGTAACAGGAATTTTTTGAGCTTTAAGCCATGTTATAATGTTGTTACCTCCTCAAAAACATGCTTTATTTCATTCACACATGTTTGAGTAACACTTTATTATTAGTCTGTCTACATCTCCAAAGCTCAAAATCCTCTGTTCCACCTTGTGATGTTATGAAGCGGTATTTTTCAAGTTAACAACTACTTTTTACCTTTAGTTCAGTAGAGATTGGCTATAATTCCAGAGCTGGAATTATCCAAATGATTCTAGTGAAGCTGTATGGAGTTTAACATGTGTGAATGAAACAAAACACAACTCCAGGTGTGTTTGTGATGAGGAAACAACATTAGAACATAGATCAGAAAATAGAGTAATATAGGCCATTTAAAACAATCTATAAAACAAGTTGAAGTTCCTTCTTGAGAAAGTCTATATTTCTGTAGCTGTGTGGTTCCGTTTGCACTTTGGTTGGTGAATATTGCATAAAACTTATGCTTTTGCTCAGCTCTGCTCCCAGGAAGTGCTAACCTCAGACCACAAGTCACTATCACGCCAGGAACAGGAAACGCTCAAGACGATATGTGCAGATCTGATCGCAAAATGTTTCTCAATACTTCTCCCATATTACTTTAACGTCACTATAGATTATATGAAGAACCAAGAGGAGGATTACAGCGCCATCTAGTGCACCACCACACCCAAAGATCAATAAAAACAATACAAGTTTCATAAAAAAGTATCTTTAATAAAATGGTTGATAAAGATTTTAAATATACATAGAGAATAATTTAAATACAACACAACAATGAGGTACAGAGACATTTTGTTTAAAGGGCCCATATTACACTGTTTTCTGATCTGTTCTAATGTTGTTTCCTCATCTCAAACAGACCTGGAGTTGTGTTTTGTTTCATTCACACTTGTTTAACGCACAAACTCTGCATATTTCTCGGCTGAGTTCTTCTCTCAAACTGAAAACACTCCGTTTCACCTTGTGATGTCATGTGGTGATACAGGAAGTGCTCCACTGTGTTTTTAAACTCCACTCACCTTCACTAGAATCATTTGGATCATTTCAGCTGTGGAATTACCAATCTCTACTGAAGGTAAAAGGAGCTGCTAACTTGAAAACTCCCACTTTATGACATCACAAGGTGGAGCATTTTGAATGATACAAAACACAACTCCGGGTATGTTTTTGAGGAGGTAACAACATTATAACATGGTTTTCAGTGTCACTTTTGCGTAATATTGGACCTTTAATTAATAAAAAAGTTATAATAAAATAAAGTTTTGTACAGCAGACATAGACAAGGCTAAAGTGAAAATGCTCAGTATTTGAATTTTGATGTGATGAGAACAGCGCTGGAGTTTCAAGGGCAGTGGCTAAACAACTGGAGCCAACATCTCCAAAACGGCAGAGTCCCACTCTGCAGTATCTGGGCTAATACCGTGGTTTAGTCCTGCTTAAGTTCTGGTTTAGTCCTGGGCTAGTCCTGAGTTAGACCTGGTTTAGTCCTGGGTTAGGTCTAGTTAGTCCCTGGATTAGATCTGGTTTAATACTGGGCTAGACCTGGTTTTGTCCTGGGTTAGAACTGATAGACATGATTTAGTCCTGGTTTAGTTCTGCCTGGGTTAGACCTGCTTTAGTCCTGGGTTGATCCTGGGTTCGACATGGTTTAATTTTGGGTTAGACCTGGTTTTGTCACGGTCCTAGTTTAGGCCTAGTTTAGACATGGGTTAGACCTGGTTTATTCCTGGGTTAGACCTGGTAGCCCTGATTTAGTCCTGGTTTAGTTCTGCCATGGTTAGACCTGCTTTATTTAGTCCTGGTTTAGCCTTGGGTTAGTCCCCATGTACACCGGTTTAATCCTGGGTTAGACCTGGTTTAGTCCTGGCTTAGACCTAGTTTAGTCCAGTTTTAGACCTGGTTTAGTCCTGGGTTGGACCTGGTTTAGTACAGCTTATTTGGGGTTTTCCCATATCTGCAGTGATAATCTATTTTTGGCACTAGACCTTTAATCATGGTTCAGACCCGGTTTAGTCCTGGATTAGACCTGGTCCTATAGTTTATACCAACTTTAATCCTGGGTTAGACCTGCTTTATATAGTCCTGGTTTAGCCCTGGGTTAGTCCCTGTGTACAACTGGTTTAGTCCTGGGTTAGATCTGGTTTAGTCCTGGGTTAGATCTGGTTTAGTCCTGGGTTAGACCTGGTTTATTCCTGGTTACACCTGGTTTAGTCCTGGTTTAGACCTGGTTTAGTCCTGGGTTGGACCTGGTTTAGTCCTGGGTTGGACCTGGTTTAGTCCTGGGTTGGACCTGGTTTAGTACAGCTTATTTGGGGTTTTCCCATATCTGGAGTGATGATCTATTTGTGGCACTTTAGACCTTTAATCGTGGTTCAGACCCGGTTCAGTCCTGGATTAGACCTGCTTTAGTCCAGGTTTAGTCCTATAGTTTATACCAACTTTAATCCTGGGTTGGACCTGCTCAGCATCGTGACAATATTAGCTTTTGTGATTTGAATAAACAAAAATAGATGAGGTTATTCCAGTGGCAGTCTGAACACTCCGGGAGGAGGGGAAAGTGCACACCCCGTCATTACCTCCACCCTGGAGGTTTGAACTAGAAGTAATTTAGCTTGTCATTTAAATATGCAAGTGAGGAACTGGAAATAGTCAGATATACACTCCATAAATGGTAGTTTCCCTGCTCTCCTCAAGATGGCGTATTGCTGATGACTTTCCTTTTTCGAATCGAGACCATATCGTGAAATGGGTCCTTGGTGATGCTGGCCCTGAGAAGAGAGAAAGAGACGGCATTAAAAACACATATGGTGCTTTTGTCCACTGTGGTCTAATTATCGTTATGATTTGGACATTTTAAAGGTCCTTTATTACACAAAATTGACTCTTGTGAGCTTTTTGCCATCTTATAATGTTGTTTCCTCCTCAAAAACACACCTGGAGTTGTGTTTTTTTTTTTAATGTTGTTTCCTCCTCAAAAACACACCTGGAGTTGTGTTTTGTTTCATTCACACATGTTGGAGAAACCCTTTATTATTAGTCTGTCTACATCTTCAAAGCTCAGAATGCTCTGTTCCACCTTGTGATGTCATGAAGTGGTAGTTTTCAAGTTAACAGCTCCTTTTGCCTTTAGTTTAGTAGAGATTGGCAGTTCCATCGCTGAAATGATCCAAATGATTCTAGTGAAGGTGTGTGGGGTTTAAAAACACAGCGGAGCACTTCCTGTATTACCACATGACATCACAAGGTGGAACAGGGTGTTTTCAGTTTGAGAGAAGAACTCAGCCTAAATATGCAGGGTTTGTGTGTTAAACGTGTGAATGAAACAAAACAAAACTCCAGGTCTGTTTGTGATGAGGAAACAACATTATAGCATAGAAGAAAGTAATACAATATAATCATATGGGCCTTTTTTGTTCATAAAATGTATTTTGTTTGTTCATTTTTGTCCTTGTCTAGTTTCAACATATGTTTTAAAAGCAAAATCAGCCACCAGACAGTGAATCATCAGTGAATATGAGCTGGTCTGTTCATATCATTCAGGCCTGTAACTATGGGCACAATATTCAAATTTGTGTTTGTGAAAGCAGAATATTGATACTTTTCAGAGAGACACAATGCACTCATTACAAACACTGCCAAAAAGTTTTAAGATAATTTGAAAACTAGCAGGTTAGCTATGTCCAGAGATATATATACAGCCTGCACTCTCAAAATGTGCTTGTTATCAGATTTTTGGAGCTAAAAGAATATTAAAATGAAATGTAAACATCAAAATCTGTTGTTTTCTTTCTGACTATGGTCCCTCAGACGACACTGAATTGTGCCAGTTAAATTACTGTATTTTCCAGACTATACGTCGCTCCGGAGTATAAGTCACACCAGCAAAAATGCATAATAATGAAGAAAAAGATAAATAAATATGTCGCACTGGACTATAAGTCGCATTTTTTGGGGAAATTTATTTAACTAAATCCGAAACCAAGAAAAGCAAGTTATAATAATAACAATAAAATAGAGAACAACAGGCTGAATAGCAGTACAGCATGTGAACGTAACACAGACAACAAACTGAATATGTGTCTGGTATGTTAACGTACGATATTAACAGTTAATCAGATAACTAAAGCGTAAAAAACAAGCTAACAAGTTTACTCTCGATCTCACTCCAAATCACTAAATCCACTGAATTCTTCATCCTCAGTGTCGCTTCTGAACAACTCCTCCTGCTCCGGAAGTAGATGAAGCGTCACTTCTGTGTGGCTGTCATAGTGGTACACAAGCCTAGAGCGCCCTCGTGCAGTGGTCAGTGTGACAATAAAATGTGAAATTATATATTTTAATAATTTCACATACAAGTCGCATCTGAGTATAAGTCGCACCCCCAGCCAAACTATGAAAAAAAGTGCGACTTATAGTCCGGAAAATACGGTATGTAAATCAGACCTATCCTGCAAACTGGACTTTTCAGAGCTTTTAACCATGTTCTAGTTGTTTGTTCTCATTGAGCCTCTGAAGTTGTATTTGGAGTGATGCATGTTTGATTAATCTTTAATTGCTTATTTTCAAGACGCCATATTGCCGTTCCCGATTTTCACCTCCACACGCCCAGTGCTCTGTATTTACTTCGTTCTTCAGTTTTATTTTCTTAATCAGTGATACTCGTAGGATTTGGCAGCTTCACGTAGTCATTTTGGCACAAATAAAAAAAAATAAATGGGCCGCTCGCTAGTGTGATCTACAGCTATCCATAGGGGGGGCCGACAGCATGCGGCGGTTTGTTGTGATGACGTTTACGGCGACGTCAGCTCCCATTGGGCATCGCAGTCTTCTAACGAGGAAGTCAGCGGATTTGTCTCTTTTATTAAGTCGTTTTAGATGAATATTGTGATTTAAAATGTGCAAATTATAACATAATGATCCACAGGTGTCATAGATTCTAACTATAGAGCGACACAAGCGCAACAGTGCTGATTTAAAGGTCTCTGTTTGTGATGTGACCTCTGACCTTATGGCGGTGACCCAGGCCTCTCTCTCCTCTGCGCTGGATGCACTGAGTTTGTAGGACTGGTGTTTGCCCTGCACCACACGGCCCTTGTGCTGAGTCTTACACGCCTTCACCTTCTGAGCTTTGGGGCTGAACAACTCTAGGCAGAACTGTGAAAAGAAACGCAACAAAATCACAACAAGAAGAGACAAGAGCAAGTGTCTCAAACTGTGGTACGCAGACTGAAAAATCTATAGGGCTGTAGTTTTAAGATGGTCTGGAAATTTAAAAAAAAATACAAAATGGCACATTTTCAGGAGCCTGTGATCAACATGAGCGTTCATGGTCCTGTTTAGGAGTTTGATTTTCAACAAAAAAGGTGAGAGTGATTAACTGAAAAACTTTTGGCTAATGCTAGCTAGCTTGTGATTGTAATGTTATTTGAGAGGGACTTTTTTAACGCACAAATCAAGCTAGCTTGTGATTGTAATGTTATTTGAGAGGGACTTTTTTAACAGCACAAATCAGCTCACCTGGTGTAGTTCTAACTAAGTCAGTTCTTTATGGTCAGATTGTGTTAAAATAAAGCTCAGATCAAAGTCTAACTTGAGTAACAGGGATTCAGACAGAGCAGTGCCTACAGTTAGATTCACATCCCCAGGGAATCAGCTGAAAAGTATGAGTTTGGACAAAAAGATTGAAATAGCTGAAAATAATAATTAGTCTCTATCTCTTTGTCTACTGGAGTAAAATTATGCACAAAAAAGATTTATATGACCATTTTAAGACCAAAATGAGAGGGGCAATAGTTTTTCAGTAGAAAGTGAATTGGAATTGGAATCTATAGGGCTGCAGTCGGCTAAAAACATTCTTGTTGGACTAAAGCCATGTGCTGCCCATCGACTGGTCGACTCAAAAGGGGGCGTGGCAAAAGAGGACCTCAGGGACCGGCCTCCTTATAGTCCTGGTTCAGCCCTGGTTTAGTCCTGATTTAGTCCAGGTTTAGTCCCAGCCACCTGCTGGTGGAGGGGAGTCAGCATTTCAGTTTTCTGCAGCTAAAACCTGGAACAGTCTTCCTGAAGATGTGAGACAGGCCTCTACTTTGACAATGTTTAAATCCAGGCTCAAAAACAGTTCTGTTTAGCTGTGCATATGACTGAAAGGTTTTTATTCTGCACTTTTCTCTTTTTTGAATTTTCATGATGATTATTTATGTTTTGATTGGTTTGTATTGTGATTTTAATATCTTTGTTATTCTGTAAAGCACTCTGAATGACTACTTTTGTCCTGAGGGCTGTTACTCTCCTCAAACTGTCCTGACACTGGATCTGATGACTCGATGTTGAGCTGCTTTGAGACTTTAGTTTGAGCCGTTCTATTATTATTGTGTTTGACTGCTCCGTGTGCTTAAACTGCTCCTCTGGGACATTTACACAGACTTGAAAAGAGAAGGAAGAAACGTTTTCTCTTGTCTCTTTCTCTTTTGTTCAATTTTGTTTCATTTTTCAACATTTGACAGACAAGTATCTGTATTTATAGTCCTTTAGACATCACTCGTTACTTTGGCACTGACAAAATGACATCACATATTTAGTCTGACTTTGGTTGTAGTTGTGTGCACTTTATATTGTGAAAATATCAAAAATCAAATTGCATAAGTGTTGTACCGGTTTGCTGGAGTCCTGCAGTTCTCGTACACACAGGTTTTCCAATGGGATGATGCCAATCGGGTCTTTGTCCTGGAGCAAGAGGGAATCGGAATTAGAATCAGGTATCAAACTCTATAAATTCAATGATCAATGAACTATTAAAAGTTAAGATTATGACAAGCAATTAGCATTTACTTCTACTTTAAAGGGCCCATATTACTCTATTTTCTAATCTGTTCTAATGTTGTTTCCTCATCACAAACACACCTGGAGTTGTGTTTTGTTTCATTCACACACGTTTAAGTAACTCTTTATTATTGGTGTCTACATCTGTTTAAGTAACTCTTTATTATTAGTCTGTCTACATCTCCAAAGTTCAAAATGCTCTGTTCCACCTTGTGATGTCAAGTGGTAGTTTTCAAGTTAACAGCTCCTTTTACCTTTAGTTCAGTAGAAATTTGCAATTCCAGGCTTGAAATGATCCAAATGATTCTAATGAAGATGTGTGGAGTTTAAAAACACAATGGAGCACTTCCTGTATTACCACATGACATCACAAGGTGGAGTGTTTTCAGAGAGAACTCAGCCTAAATATGCAGAGTTTGTGTGTTAAACATGTGTGAATGAAACAAAACGCAACTCCAGGTCTGTTTGTGATGAGAAAACAACATTAGAACAGATAGAAAATAGAGCAATATGTGCCCTTTAAAGTAGAAGTGAATGCTAATTGCTTGTTATAATCTTATACAGTTTGATATTTGCAGGTGAGTCTTACTGTTGTGTATTTGAAGTAGTACAAGCAGCTGTCTGTCAAAATAAACCATCGGCGCTTCCATGTTTTTACTCTTCCTCCTTAAAAAAGACAGAAAATGTACAGGGATGTCAGAAGGAATCAGCTAATGAAGAAACGGGATTATTCAAGTGACTCTATGATCTAAAATAAAATAAAAAATATATAAAAATGAGTTGTTGTGACATTCTAGAAGTAAAAATAAGTTAACTTTTAAAATCCATAACAAGGTCTACACATTTATGTTCACAAGATTCAACTTTCACTTTGTAAAATAACAAAATGTATTTATCTGGGAGCAGTGGTGGAAGAAGTAAAAGTACAGATGCTGGAGCAAAAAAATACTGAAGTAAAAGTAAAAGTATCACATGAAAAGAGCCCGCGCTAGCTCTGCTCTAGCAGCTATCGCTCTGATTGGTCAGAACTGATCACGCGGTGCACGTTTCTGTCGTCACACGGTGGGCGGAGATTGGCCAGTATTAAGAAAGTAATGAAGAAGAAGAAATTTTAGCTTTTGGCATTTTGCTCCAATGAGCTCATGCCACTGAAAACAGCACGGCGCCATCTGTGGTTCATCTTCAGATCTTACTGTACTTCCATAAAGACACTATCATTTGTTACATAATTGTATAAACTTACAGCCGTAGTTTTAGCGTAGTTGGAGTTGATTTTTTTTCTATTTTTACTCATTAATCAGTTCAAAAAGACAAATATCAGACCAATACAGTTACTCCAATGTAGTGGCGGAAGGTAACGAAATACAAGTAGAATTTTCAGGTATCTGTACTTTACTTAAGTATATTTTACAGTGAATACTTTTTACTTTTACTTCACTACATTTGAGAGCAGTAATACTTTTTACTTTTACTTCACTACATTTGAGAGCAGTATCTGTACTTTCTACTCCACTACATTTTTGAACTGGACTGAAAAGTAAAAAGTACTTTTCATATGGTTTGAGGGGTTATTTTTACCATGTTCGTGGTAACATCCTGACTAAAGTTTTTGAGTTCAAGCTTCAGCTTTGAGTAAACAAAAATAAATACACATAATTCAGAAGAAAAATGAAGAAACTGATTCGTATTGTTACTGTTGATCAAAATATGTATCATTTTGAATCAATATCACTACATTTACACTTTAACTAATGAACAACACTTGAAATACTTTTACTTTTTACTCTGAAAGTGCATTTTTAAACGGGTACTTAAATACTTTTACTTAAGTACATTTTTCCATGTGATACTTTTACTTTTACTTGAGTAACTTTTTACCTCAGTATCTGTACTTTTACTTAAGTAACAAAACTGAGTACTTTTTTATGTTAAGCAATATATCACCCATCCCTAGTGTGAATGAAGGATTTCAGAGTTGTTTTCTTCTCCCAGTGATCCAAACTAAACTAAAGTAAACTAAACATATATACTGTGTTCTGTATTGATGCACTGTACCGATCTTGAGCAGCCAGCCTTCTCTGTCGGGGTTAAAAAAGGTCAACGTGAGGTCATTCCCATCATCCTCTGGGATTTTGAACGGCTCACTGCGGATGCTCGCGTACAACTTCTACAAAAAAAAAAACAAAACACAAAAGTAAACATCTAAGGTACAGTCTGTTACTTTCTGGAGGTGGCACGTCGCCTGGAGTAAGGGTCAGGTCTGTGGAGAGGCAAGCCCACGGTAAGGATGTTTTTCTATGTTTTTCAGTGCAATAAAAACTACCACAATGATAAACATGTACAGCTATAATGTGTGTGTTTTTTTGTGTTTTTTTTTACTAAAAAGCTTTGTACTGTGGACTAAACCAGGACTGAATTAGGACTGGACCAGGACTAAACCAGGACTAAACCAGGACTAAACTAGGACTAAACCAGGACTAGAGCAGGACTAGAGCAGGTCTGACCGAGAGCAGGGCGCTGGGCAGGTCCTCTCCGTGGTTGATGCCTCGGTTCATGGAGATGAAGTACTGCAGATTGGGCTTGTCTCGGACGCTGGGGTTGTGGAGGCTGGTGTTGAGCATGATGATGGAGAAGGACAGGATGTAACACGTATCTGAAACACACTCAATAT
>JACM01008721.1:0-12546 GCA_000787095.1 Periophthalmodon schlosseri | reverse complement strand
GCCCACGATTCCACAGTTTTCTCAGGCAATTACAGCCGGCACCGTGTTACTGGTTTCCACGGCAACGCGCTTAAATCAATATGAAGAAAGCGCGTTACGGGACCGTAGTTTATTTCTTTAGCCGACCAGAGTAGCACCGTCGTAATATGTCGGCATTTGACCTTTGACCTTTTGTGCTTTTTGATAACACGGCGGACTGCGCGGAGGTAATTGGGGGCTCGTCTCCGCTCTCCGTTTCACTCAAAATCTAAAATTGACCCCAGGCATGTCCAGATATTTTGGTCCCAAAGTGAATGCGTCATAGCGAAGGGAGTAGATTGACTTACATATTATGCATTTTACCTTCAACACTCAACCCACACTGGTGAATTTAACTTTAAAGAGCCCATATTACGCTATTTTCTTACGTTATTCTGATCTCTTCATGACATCACAAGGTGGAACGGAGCATTTTGAGATTTGGAGATGTAGACCGACTAATAATAAAGTGTTACTCAAACATGTGTGAATGAAACAAAACACAACTCCACGTAAGTTTTTGAGGAGGTAACAACATTTTAACCTGGTGTGAAGCTCACGAGAGTAGATTTTGCGTAATACGGGACCTTTAAGCGTAGAAACATTTGGGCTTTTGATTTGTAAATACTTGTAAATACTTTCATTTTTCTAAAGACACCACTACTGCAAACATGAAAAACCCAAATCCATTTTCAAGTCCGTCTCATTGGCTAAATCTTGTTTACATACAGTGGGTTTCACAACATCATCACCGCCATTGTTACAGCTGCCATTGTTTATTTAAAACGGTAAAAATCCCCTTTGTCTTTGGTCATGTTTGTACACAGAAGTCACAGTTCACGTTTCCAGATAAGCCCTGGTTTAGCGTCTGTCCATCCTCTTCATGGTTTCATGTCTGTGAGTCACATTCGGAGGCACGGTGGGTGATCTGTGTGGTTGCGGTGGCTTCTCTTGTGACTCGAGTTCAGTGGAGGGCTGTGGTTTAGGTGTACACTGTTTTTACTGGGATGTGAATAAGAACGTACGGTAACATATCGGTAGCGTGCGGTCAGGCCAATCAAGGCAAGCAGTGCTAGTCCAAGGAAATTTTAAATCATCGCGTGTCAAAAGTATGATTAAATAGTTTTGAATTAGATCCAAATAGTCCCGTTTAGCCTTCACTTCTGCCTGTTTGAAGCATGGTTGAAGTCATGGTGTCCTTTAGCACACCCTACTGGCCACTGAACAGACTGCAGCAATCGCGGTTCAGTGTCTCATTAACTTGTGTTGTCGTCCTGTGCTACGGAGGCCGCGCCGCACCACACTCTCAACGTGTGCTTTGACTGGAGAGACAGACGGGTGTTTTAGAGGCCTGCGCATGTGCACTGAGGACCACAGCCGGCTCAAACAGCGCTGAATAAACCCCATGTGAGGACCACAGCCGGCTCAAACAGCTATGAATAAACCCCATGCGAGGACCACAGCCGCCACAAACAGCACCGAATAACCCCCATGTGAGGACCACTGCAGGCTCAAACAACACTGAATAAACCCCATGTGTACTTAGGTCCACAGCTGCCTCAAATAGCTATGAATAAACCCTATGTGAGGACCCCTGCAGGCTCAAACAGCTTTGAATGAACCCCATGTGTACTGAGAACCACTGCAGACTCAAATAGAACTGAATAAACCCCATGTTCACATAGGTCCACAGCTGCCTTGAACAGCACTGAATAAACCCCATGTGTACTTAGGTCCACAGCAGCCTCAAACAGCACCAAATAACACCCATATGAGGACCACTGCAGGCTCAAACAGTACTGAATAAACCCCATGTGTACTTAGGTCCACAGCCGGCTGAAACAGCTCCGAATGAACCCCATGGAGGAATCCCATGATGCCCTGTTTGTACAAGCAGGGTGCCAAATACAGTTCAATATCTACAAATATTAATAAACTATATAGGCCTAGGCTTCTCTAATGTGACTCCAAACGGCTCAGTATATGCATTTAATGTCAGTACAAATAAATATACTCATTTGCAAATAAATATACAAATTTTCAATGCAGTATGTATGTAGTATAAAAAGTGGTGTCATTAAATTGTTATTAACTAAACATTGATGTCCAACCCAAGTCTGCTCCTACTCATAAAAGTCACACGACTGACGGACACAGGAAAATCTCTTTATTTTTATGTTTATCGTCTATTCCTGTATATTGTGCGTCACTGAAGAAGTCGATATAAAATTCAAATCATGAGTTTAGGGATCACAGTTTATGTAGTCAAAAAAAAAAAAAAAAAAATCAGTTGGTTGGTGATACTGACAGAATGAAAGATATATTTTTCTCGCAGTAATGACGATCAGGCTACATTTTTGCCACATCATTAAACACAAAAGTTGAAACACTGCAACGTTTTTTCAATGTATTTTTAGTTTCGCAGTGATCTGACAGCTTTCTTATTATAAACAATATACCGTTTTGCATATCTCCAGGACAACATTTGCTCACCTTTTTGTTTCAGGCTTTCTCAGCATTAGCAGATGTGTCTGGTTACACCTCCAAAGTCGCTCATGTTTGACCTCTCCTTCTTCTCTCTTTCTCTCTACGCTTTTACTGCCATTACTCCACTGCATATTCCTTGCGGTAGAGCTCATAAACAACCTTAGCATGTAGCCTCCAGTTAGCGCTGCCTCACCCGCAGAACCTGCACATCGCGTTGCAATTAGCTAAACCATCCATTATACAGTTCAGGCACACGCTGGCAATAAAAATCGTCACATTTTGAACTGCTAATGGCCCACGATTATGCTGTTTTTTAGATTTTTTGCCAAATTTCTTCTAAGCTTCAATAAAAAATTTAAAATACCTCGAAATTAAAGCCACCGTGGAAGAGCAGTTTAAGTAGGAAAACATCACACCCCCGGGAGCAGCTGCAGACGTCTGTCGACAATCACATGATCCACGTAGTAATGTAAATGTAATTCAGGGCAATGTCCTACAGCCCAGTGTTTCCCAACCTGGGGTGCGGGGACCTCTGGGGGTGTGTGAGCTCTTACCAGGGAGTACGTGGAATTATTTCGGATTTAAAAGTGGTCAGTGGTCTTTGTAATACATTTTTATATCCTTAAGAATGTTTCTGTTGCATCATTTTAGCATCAATTGTATTAAAGCAAGAAAATATAATAGTTATAATTGGAAATGTACTAGTAAAAAATGGGAGCGGACCGTAGCTCAAGCTCAGTTGGTAGAGTGTCGATCGCTGATTTGAAGGTTGGTGGTTCGAATCCCGCTCTTGACATAAACATCATTGGTTGAGCGGTTAGATCCACAGGTTAGTGGTGCAATTCCAGCTCCCACAGATGAATACTGCCGTTGTGTCCTCGGGCAAGACACTTGACCCACCTCGCCCCCGGTGTCTGTGTGCACTGGTTAGCTGTAAGTTCCGTCCAATGCCCCGCCCACAAGCCTACGTCACCCACGCTCCCACACGACAATTCTCCATAAATGTACAAAAACATGATACAAAACTGCACACTACAACTTCACAAACCTGATGCCCGGACTGCACACTGATTGTGTTGTGATAGTGCTCTGAAGGGGGAGTGACTTCGCACGAGAGCAAAGGGTGTGACATGAAATTTACGTTGTTTTTAGGGGGATATAGCGTTTTCAAAACAATAAAAGGAAACACGGTGAACTAAATATGTTATGTGTTAGCAGTTAATACCCCATAGAAGTAAAATACCTCCTCTTTAAGGTTTTTTAGTGATTTCGTTCTAGTTTCTAATTTATCCATTTTCGTATTCGACATTTTGATCGGCAGAGTCACTTTGCTTCACAATGAGGCCAACGCAATCCGTTAATAAGAAGTCACTCCTGGAGTCAATAAGGCAATTTGGCCGAACGGGTAGATCAACAATAGCTTATTAAACCTCCTGCCAGTAACAGCATTGGAGCGTTCTGTGAAAAACCTAATGCAATTATGATCAGAATAATGCCTGGTATTGAGCGGTGGGTGGGGGCGAGGAGGTGGAGGCTGGACTGGTCTCGGGATGACCCCTTCCCCACTCCCGGATTGATTGGGTGCGTCGGAGCAACTGCGGCCCAAACAACGTGGGATGGGATGCGGGGAGGAGCTGGGAGTTGGCGTTATTAACTTACGGTGGAGGAGGGCACCGTAAATAGGCCGTGGTGGAGGCTTGCTGGGGGCACTGCAGGAGAAAAGAGGGGGGAAAGCAACCCCACTAAACTCAATTTGTAATGTAATCCCGGGCATCGGCATCGACTAAAAACCTCCTCGATCTGCAGCGAGCAAACGATCCAAATTCATACTCATTTATCATATTTGTACATCGTTCATCGCCGCCTGTGAATGAGAACGGTTTATTTTCGCTGGCTGTACTTAAGATAGAAGTTCATCGCTCCTCGAGATCTTATTGCTAAGTTCAAACCATAGACTACATAAAGAAGTGGACTAAGTCTGAAGCGAGGCTCTTGAAGGTAGCGCCGCTTCCCGCCAACACTGCCGGTTTGGCGGGGAGCGGGCACTCAGCGACGCCGTCAATCAAACCTAACATTTTAAGACCAAAATGACGAGTCTGACAGCAGCGGTTACAGAGAGAGGGGCCACAGTTTTTCAATTGGATCCAGAGTCGATGGAGCCGGAACTGCGCCCACGTTCACTTTACTATTTGGAACGCGGCGGCTAGCGGGTTAGCTATGTCCATTTCATCCACACTTGTCCTAGTTTAGTCCTGACTTTGTTTGGTCCTGGTTTAGTCTTGGTCTAATCCAGGTTTAGTTCCGTGTTTAGTTCCAGTTGTAGTTTTTAGATGGTGTGTGCAGAGTAGATAGTTTCACATAGGCACTGGAAGATGACTTCGTGAGATCGCTCCTTGCTGCCTTTGCTGTCACCACGGTGCTGCTGCTAATGTGTTTTTATAATTGACTAGCTGAATGGGCTATAATATTTTGGTCTTTTTAAATTCTTCCAGGCACAGTTTTTAATTCATCTTTTTTAAATTAGGAGATTTTATTTTTGGGGTGTTTTATGGATTAGTTGACCCTGAGATCCGTTCATTTCTGTTCTTCCTGCTTTAGTAACACTACAGGCTTAAAGAAAACCTATTGTGCTTGTGTCGCTCTATAGTTATTATCTACGACACCTGTGGATCATTATAATTTGCACATTTTAAAGTGCAATATTCATTGAAAATGACTTAATAAAAGAAACAAGTCCACTGACTTCCGTGTTAGAAAACCACAGTGCCCAATAGGGGTGTGCAAAATTATCGAAATATCGATATATCGTTTCATTTAATGATACAGTATCAATATCGTGGGCTGCTGTATCGATATATCGCCAAGAGTATTTTTTGTATATTTTACCAAATTATTCTGTCACAGCGCTACATTTGTGTGGCTTATTTAGAGGAAAGAAACTCGTTTATGCAGAACATTTGACATTTGATTCACTGTTTGATGATTAAAATAGGTTTATTTCATATTAACTTTGGTTTAACAAAGATTTTTAGTATCACAGTCCTGATTTAGTCGATATGTTGTGATCCTTTAGATCCGTTAAAATGTCTCTGTACATGTAAATGTGGAGCTCATATAAGCTGTGGATGAACAATACTGGCCAATGGAACAGTCTGATGTGTTTTTCTAGTTGGTAAAATGAACAAAACAAAATGCACTTTGTAATGTTCATTCATCTTCAATAAATGAAAGATAAATTTAAAAAATAATAATAAAATTAATGTTTATTTTTTGTGAAAATGGGGTTGGTCATTAAGTGTCCCAAAAGCTTTTTTTCAAAGCTTTTTTTTCACTGAATCGTATCGAATCGATTCGAAATATATCATATCGTATTGTATTGAATCGACAGTGAACTGTATTGAGATACATATTGTATTGTTGCCTATGTATTGAGGTATGTATCGTACTGGCAACTTCTTAATGACACCCAGCCCTAGTGGCCAGTGGGAGCTGACGGGGAGCTTTTTTTCATTCGCAGCAAAATGACTACGTGACTCTGCCGAATCCTACGAGTATCACCGATTAAGAAAATAAAATTGGAGAACGAAGTAAGTACAGAGCAGTGGTCGTGTGTTGGTGGAGATGAAAACGGACATTTACTGATAAAATGACGTCTTGAAAATAAGCGATTAAACATGCAGGAATCACTCCAAATATAACCTCAGGTGAGTAAATGGTGAGAGGAAACAACTATAACATGGTTAAAAGCTCTAAAAGGTCGATTTCACAGAATAGGCCTGATTTAAGAGGACACTTTGACCTGTCAGCACTTGGGCTCCAATAACAAACAGTGTGTTGTGGTTTTAAAGAGCCATTCTCAGTGACAGACGCATCAGTCTTTTTAGATCAGATCTTGTGAGAGGACAGTGTGTTGTCTTGTGCCGCATACAAAGACTCAAATTAGCATAGAGAGATGAAGAGGAGCTGCGACTGTCAGTCTGATCTGAATATTTTTCAATATTTTTCTTTTGCGTTGAATTCTGATCCGTAAACACTCTTTTGAGATCTTAAAGGGGCTGTACCTTTGTCCGTGTATTGAGCACATTCGTTTTGCCCCTCGTACAGATCATAGACTGTATATATAAATGGACATAGCTAACCCGCTAGCCGCCTTATTCCAAATAGAAAGAGAGCATGGGCGCATTTTTGGCTCCACTGACTCTGGCTCCAATTCACTTTGCACTGAAAAAATTGTCACCCCTCTCTCGTAACTGCTGTCCATTGACTCTGGCTCCAATTCACTTTGCACTGAAAAAATTGTCACCCCTCTCTCTGTAACTGCTGCAATGAGCCTTGGCATTTTGGTCTTAAAATGTTCGTATTAACCCGCTCTACATGATCCTGGGGTTTTTATTTTGGTATATTTAACTCTGGACCTAAATTTTCCATTCATTTTTCTCAAAGACCTTCTGAAAAAAAACTTGTATCAAAAGTTGGAAACCTTGCTCGGGGATAATCAGCTACGTGGAACTAATGACCACAAGAACTATAGTTTTATTTAAAATTTTTCTGAAACTTTATAAACCGTGAAATTATTAAAACATTTAGCAGAATCTTGCAATTTAAACGGCCTTTTTGGACTTAAAACAACCGCATTATGGATAATAGTTAGCACGTAGCTGGTTAGCACGTAGCTCGTAAGCACGTAGCTCATTAGCCTCCACGATGCCTTTCAACTCTTAATATTTAAATTTTTCTATAAGTTTATGGTCACTATCGAGCTCCATTATAAACCTTTAATCGTCTACAAACCAGGAAGTAGCGCTGTTAGCTGTTGTTGCTAGCTTTACCGTGACAAAACCCCGTTCTGCTCTGTGAAAGTTGTGAAACGCACTTCAAACTCATCACAGTGAATAATTCGAATGGTAGGAACGTGTCGCGAAAGTGAGGACTAACTCTGGACCACTGCAGACCGTTTCAAAATGAACATATTTCGTTTTTTCACATTTTTTCGGACCATAAAAATCCGGTACGTCCTTATCACATTTCTGTTAGCGTCTATTCGCCGTGAGGCCCCGATAGCCGCGCCCCCCGTTCACCCCCAGCCTTTGTGCGTTCAAATGTGAGCAGTGCGGTCAAGTGTGGACCTTTTGTGGGCCGTATAATGGGCAGTGATGGAGAGGAGCAGAGAGGCGAAGCCCATTCACCTCGGCTGCGTTTGATCTGTCATCCCCCTGTTAACTACCAGCTGTCAGCGCACTCCTGCCCCTGAGACGGTGAGCAGGTTTGTATCAGTCATGGAGAAACTCGTATGTAGTGCGCAGTGGTGGGAAGTAACTGGACGCATGGATCGAAAATACATATTCTGAACTGTAATTTTGAGTAACTGTTCTGGTTTGTAACGCAGGCCGACCTTTAGCGGTAGGATGTGAGACAGAAGACAGCAGCACTAGCGTGGTCCACAATTTTTATTTCTTTTTTTCAATAATTTACCAAAGTGCACGTGCAAAGTGGAGGTTTGAGGAGCAGCGTCTCCTCCAGCAGCAGAACATGGTGTGTTGGGTTCAGGCGCCTTTTATACCGTCCCACTAACTGGACAAAACTAATGCTCTTTAAGAGGGGTGTTAAAAAATAACATTAGCCCTTTAAAACTCTTAAACCTCCATAAAACCAAATAAACCCATAAACCAAATTAACTTTATACATATATACACACATACATCCTAAAAACAGACACTGAATAATACTTAAAACCCATAAACCCTTTAAAATGCCCCACATGCCTCCTCCACACATTCCCTGCCTTGGTCCTGCCCCGGAACCTTTTTGAGGGAACTCGTTTCACCGGGGACCTCTGACACCTGGACACAAGGACACGGGAGGTAAGTTAAACATTCTTAAAACACTATTCACTACAACACTGTAAATTACACCACGCACACTTAAAAACATTCTTAAACAAGTATTGCACTATAATATTACACATATCCAATTTTACTTATTGGCTGTTAACTTTGAATTTGTCTTTTCCCTCCAGGACACACAGCTTCAACCAAAGTGCCACTGTGCCTCCGGATCCAAAACTGGGTAAACAAGTTAAATAAACATTTCAAAATCCTTTGTGTGCAATTGTTTCATTTTTAAAGTGCAAATAATGTTCAAAGTGCTGTGTGCTATTAAAGTGGAAGTGCAGTTTAAAGTGCATATAGTGAAGGGTGTAAAGTGCTGTTACTTTTGTAACAAACGGGCTGTTTGTTACATGGTACAGTTATTTTTTCATTTGGTGGTATTCAGAGTACAGTTACTTTTATAATTTAAAAGGAATTCATGGCGGTACTTCATGCACTTTTGGCTTTGAACTGCACAGTATTAGTGAGAATACACAAAACACAGCTCTTGTGGTGAGGCATGTGTGATTTTTCTTTCTCTGATTGGACATAAATCAATGCATAACAACAAAAATAAAGCTGTTTGTAATTATGTCATTTTTTTACACTGTAATATAAAGCAACTCGGCATAAAAGTTTTCTAAGTATTCAAAATACAGTGCTCTGATTGGACCATGTAAGGAATACGTTATGCATAACAACAAAAATAAAGCTGTTTGTAATTATGTCATTTTTTTACACTGTAATATAAAGCAACTCGGCATAAAAGTTTTCTAAGTATTCAAAATACAGTGCTCTGATTGGACCATGTAACGGAATACGTTACGAAATACATTTTAATTTGGGTATTCAGTATTCTGTAGCTATATACATTTTCAAAGTATTCTTCCCATTGCTGTATATCTGCGTATGAGGAAATACTCCATAGGGATATCCAAGGTATTTAGTGAAGTCATCTAAAATTCCATTATGTAAAAGGAAACCAGTATTTAAAGCTATCATCTGTAGTTTTATTTTACTTCTTTTCACCATTGGATGGCAGATGTAAAACCTGTTCCTCCCTCCCCTCACCTGGCCCCTCCCCTCTTCCCTCACCTGGCCTTTGTTCAGCCTCACCTGTCTTCTCTGGTCTTCTTCTGTCAAGACCAAGCTGGCGCACTATCAGACAGCAGTAAAGTAGATGGCATCTAGTGGTGACATGTGAGAATACAACAGGGGCGGGTCAGCAAATCTAATTCCCGATGGTAGCTTTAAAGGCGCCTGAATATCTGACTTGTTTGTTGAACTTTGATACGGGAACTTTTAATACAAGATCTCATGATTGTCTACGTCCAAAAACTGGCTGCACTAGAACTGAAGTGGGGAAAAAACTGGAAGCTTTTGGTTATTTTGCTTCCTGAAAATAGAACACATTTGAAGGACATGTAAAACTGTATAGATTGGTGCCACTAACGCACTTTAATAATGTGGTGATAAACATTTATAAACACACCTGCTCCTGTTTTTAATGTTTTAAATGGACCTATGTATGTTTTTGTTTGTATTTTTCCGTATTTTAACAGGGCGCTCATGAAAAAGAGTCTGCTGCTCTCGTTGGTCTCTCTCTGTAGAAATAAAGATACATAAACAGGTCAAATCGTCCATCTTGCTAAGGTTGTCCCGACCAAGCCCAGGACAAGATCTGGAGATGGTTTCACCTGGCAGGTTCTCTATTGAATACGACTCCTCTTTGGCTCGTCTTCTTTCTATCTGTTTCGGGTATATCAGGTTTATTTCCATAGCACATTTAAAACTGCTTCACATAAAACTTAAAAACAACAAAAGTCCAAATATGAGCAGGTTCATATCAGCCCTGGCTAAGCTGCTCTGTCTGTGTAGCTTTGTAGAGGCTCCCCACTCGTCCACGTGACGGAGCAAAGCTGAAGGCATTGTGGCAAATGAGTGCGGGAGGTGCGCTTGACGGATGCTTCGGGGCTTGTCAGACGGGCGGTGCCAACGAAATAAACTTTATACTAAGGCCGTGACCGTATCAGTGCGCCATTCCCAGAAGGCAGGTCAAATAAGCCGTGCATCAGTGGAACTCTAGTCGTCAGAGATTCGACGGGTAAACGTTTTTCCATATGAACTCGTGAAAATGTTTTATATTTCTATGCAGGGCTAAATGTTCCGATTCGGTTTTTAATGGTGGTGTGCGCCTCATACTTAGTTCAATACGGAGCGCGGTGTGGTTTTACTTTTACTGCGTCACCTTTGAACTGCCTCTGTTTAAATGAATTCTGATCTTTATAGTAAAGCCAGAGGTGGAAGAGTTTATTTCAGCCTATGACAGCTGGAGGTGTTGGAAAAAAAAAAAAAAAAAGATTTATGTGAAAAGTATTGTGACTCTATGTCTTAACTATACTGAATCAATTCCAAATTCTCAAAAAAGAAACTATTTAAAATCACGTTAATAACTGTTTCTGCCATATTAAAATGCATCGACTGTATAAAGAAGTGGACTGAGTGAGTGTGACGTCGCCCACAGCGTTCGGCTCCAAATGAAGCTCATCGAGGCCGGAGCAGTTATAGAGGAGAATTTGGAGTCGAGTTCCTTATTGGAATTCCGAACCTCGAGTATCATAGCAACCAAAGAGCCAATCCGGAGCGAGGCTGTTGAAGGTAACGCCCCTTCCCGCCCGCACCGCTGGTTTAGCAGGGAGCGGGCGCTTAGCAACGCTGTCAAACGAACCTGTTGCTAACGCTAGCGGGAGCGACCTCTGGGAAAGAAGGCGCCTGATTTGTCTGTTATTAATGTTCATATCTTGAATCACGGACAAAATAGTGAAATAAAAACCCCGGGATCATGTAGAGGGTTAATACGAACATTTAAGACCAAAATGACGAGTCTGACAGCAGCAGTTACAGAGAGAGGGGACACAGTTTTTCAATGTAAAGTGAATTGGAGCCAGAGTCGACGGAGCCGGACGTGCGTCCATGCTCACTATGTCCATCTATATCTACAGTCTATGGTTCAAAAACATCACGGAGGCTAACGAGCTGCGTGCTAACTAATGTCCATAACATAGTTGCACATTTAAAACAAAAGATTCGGCGAAATGCTTTAATAACTTAACAGTTAATACAGTTTCAGAGGCAGATTTGAGATAAAATGAGAGGCCTTGTGGTCATTAGTTACCACAGAGCTGATAAGCCCTGAGCTTTCAAACTTTTAATATAATTTTTTCGGAAAGTCTATGAGAAAAATGAATGAGAAATGTACTTCTGGAACCGCTGAGCTCCATTTCTGTTGACACAAAAGACAAATTACAAGTCATTGGCTCTATCTGCGAAAATGAATAACTGAGATCTGGGTGTACAGTCCCATTTCCCGCCCACCCCTCTGCAGTTCATGTGGACTTTAGCAGCACTACCTTACAACTTTATACTTTGATCGGTTCCATGTGTTCTGTCTCGGTCGGGGACGACACAAGGAAATAGATTGATCCCATAAGAAACAGCCTGCTCTGATTCCACACATGGTTTCGGCCAATCAGCTCCCTGCTGCCTCCAATCACTTGTACGGTTCTATTGTGAAATGTCTCCACGAATGTTCAAAGATCTATCGTTTTTCTCTTTCATGGGAATCTGGGCTTGGTAGCTGAAAGTAGATACGCTCTCTGTTAAAATGCAGTCAAAGTAAAAGTACTGTTTATAGCAATAAATTCATCCATAAATATATAAACAACATAACATACAAAAAATGTTTTACCTCTACAACCACTTTTAGTCCTGCTGCAAGTAAAAATACTGCTACGTTTATAGTATATTACAACTACTGATAGTATTCTACTACCTGTACTAGTTGGGGCGACAGTGGTTAGAACCCTCGTCCACCAACCCAAGTCCTGTCGTTGTGTCCTTAGGCAAGACACTTCACCCTCCTTGAATGTGATGTGCGCTCTTTGGTTGTCTTGAAACGTGATTTACAGTATAAATCCATTGCATTATTATCATTATTACTTCTGCGAGTACCACTATTACTGCCCTGGGGATGACTGGACCCTAGATACTCCTCCTATGTTCTGACCCTGTTCTGTGGACCCGGATCCTCCCCCTCCCTCACCTGGCTGGATGACCCCTCCCCTGTCCTGGATCAGCCCCCCTCTGACCCTACAGATTTGAACTTTATCTGCAA
>KN478166.1:51908-94868 GCA_000787095.1 Periophthalmodon schlosseri | reverse complement strand
CAGAGGAACCTTTTACACTGAGGAACCCTGACCAAATATTCTGCCTCTAAAATTCCCAAGACACAACCTATGGGCTTTAACTATACATGAAATAGTAGTTTTGCTTAATGTATTATTAACTAAACGTAAAGGAAATCTGTGTACCCTGCACTGTTTCAAAAAGGTACTATAATCACAGCTGAACCTGGGTTGCCAGTGCCTAAAGTGGAACTAAACACTAAATCTACTTTTTTCACTACTAAACTGTGTACATGGTGTTTTAATAGTATTGCCTATTGTCCATAGTCCTTTTTTGGCCATTTGCAGCTTTCTAGTCAAAAACACCTAAATCTAAGGCCTTCAGTAACCTCTGTAGTTTCAAGTAGTTCGTGACATCACAAAAGACTGCCCTGATTACAGCCAGGTGTTAGACCACACTGTTCCTTATGTATCTCCGTGGAGAGAAGCAGGTGGCATCCCAGGTCAGATCTGTGGAAAGGCAACCACACTCACAGTAGCATGCATAGTTTTTTCTTCAATAAAAACGCCGTAATCGGATAACTGCAAAACAGCTGAGTAAAATGCCGTACTGTGGAGCATTCCCAGTGAAGCAAAAGGAGACTAGCAGTTGGACGACCCTGTATCAGAAAAGCGTCCTGAAAAGCGACACAGTATACCACCCGCTCCCCTCCTCTCGTCGTCTCGGTTACAAGCTGCTGCGGCTGTGATCGGTTCAACACTACATTGATGGGAGCGATGATTTGTGTGAGCCCATGGTCCCAGACATGGCATTTAGTTCAGAAAGATATTGCTTCTGCATTCTAACAGAAAGCAGGCTCGTCAGTTCAACATTCCAAGCACAATCCAATCAGCAGCTGACCTTACAAACGCAATATTATACGCTCCCTTTGTCCCACATTGACTGTAACCATTATTAACGCTCTGCTCCATCTTCTCTACACTCCCCCACTCACACATATATGTTGGGTGTACATGCTTTTTGGGGACTGTACATTTACATTGACTTATATTCATTTCCTGGAGACTGATCCTAACCTCAACCGTAGTCACTCCTTCCTTAACCTAAACCTCAAAATCAACTTGCTTCAATCCATATCTGAACTTTAATCTATAGGCAGGGCAATATGGCAACAAAAACAGCAGTATTTTCCTTGGTCAATCTCAAATTTTGATTACCTTTTGCAATTGTATTAATTCAGTGTTGATTTCATGAAATCAGTGCAATTTAAAGTGGGACTAAAAACTAGTGATGTTGCGAGATGTGCCGAGGCTTCGAAGCGTGTGTCGAGTAATGAAGGGGGTGTTTCCGCGAAGTGCGTATCGAGGCTTGCTTCATTTGGGGGAGGAGCCAAAAATGATGACGACCGAAGTCTCGCTGCCTGGCTGTACCACGTGATTGCTTCGGGAAGTGGTTCAGATTTTGCCGCGGGCTATTACAACGATATAGACCCCTCAGGCTCCATTCAAAATGTGGGTATTTGAAGGAGAGTTGTGGCCAGTTGAGAGTTTGGATAGAGTTTGGAGAGTTTGGATACTAGAGTTTGGATAGCGTTTATATAGTTTTGAGATAGTTTGGAGATATTTTGGAGAGAGTTTGGAGAGAGTTTGGAGAGTTTAGGGAGAAAGATTTAGAAGAGTGAGGAGAGTAGAATAGGTGATAGGATGGAGCCAACGAGGAAGAGGAGGTTTTCTGAATAAAAATGAATAAAATTTCCCCTGTCCTGTACATTATTGTCCAAGTTACACAAGCATCTGTGCCCTTTTCCTAGTTCCACAAGTACTTTCACTGTCCTCTGCCTGATTAAGCCCTTGCCATTTTCACACACACAGAATCCATACAAAATTGATTATACACATATGTACAGAAATTATTTGGTCATACATTTTTTGTAATTCATAGTCATTCCCAACAGACATAACAGACACAAAAATTCAATGCATCACACATTATGTGGTTCAGATACAGCTGCCTGTGATTATACACTTGGCCAGTAGGTGGTTTCGTGCGCACATGAAGCTTCGAGAAACGAACCCTTTCTCGAACCAATTAGCTCAAGTGGTTCAATGCCTCATGAGGCTTCATCTCACCATCACTACTAAAAACCTAAACTCTGCCCACAAACACATTTCAAATAGATCTGCTAAAATGGGCAGTGTCTAAGGGACTAAAGAAAGAGGGAGGGGGGGGGGAGGGGCGGGGTCTGGACACATGATGAACAGTGTGATTGGTCTAACAGGTATCCACACTTCAAACTCCGCCCCCTGCTGCCAGGTGTCTGTAATTAGAAACACCTGGCTGTAGTCAGGGCAGTCATGTGTGATGTCATCATGTACAAGTAGTTGCAGTGGCTCCTGGAGGCAGCGCACACTCAGTTTTATAGGTTTTTAACCAGAAAGTTGCAAATGTACCTAGTTTGCACTAAAATTGCCAAAAAAGACTAGGAACAGTAGATAATGCTACTAAAACAATATGTACACAATTTAGTATATAAAAACGGTTTAGTGTTTAGTTCCACTTTAACAGCACAATTCCTTCCAGTGTGAACTCCAGACCACATGCTTTTACTGACAGGGGATTGACTATAGACACCTCCATTACAAAGACCCAAGCTGATCACTGACATTTAGACATGACTGAATCTTAATTTCACTTAAAATGTGATTAATGGCCTCACACCATGTTGCTCATCTAATATTAAGGGATTTACATCACGAGGACCTGATTTTGTCCCCTTAAAGTGCCACAGGTTTTCTTTTTCTTTTTTTCAAATTATGACCTGGTTTGGTGGGATAGTACATGTGGTAAATATTTATCATAGTTTCATATCAGTTTAGTGGCATTTTTCGGAAAAAAAAAGTTGAAAAGTGCAAAAATACAGGAAGTAGTGCTGAGCTCTACCCATCGTCATCAACACCGAAAACTCCATACAAAATGCAGGGACAATTTACTCAGCAAGGAACACATTTTTGTGGCAGTTTAAACACTGATTTAAAAAATAAAGGTGTCGCCATCTATTCGTATTATCCTGACTATTATGTAATTTTGGCCCTTGTTAACATTATGGTTGCCAGGTAAGTTATGGCATTACCTCTCAACATGTCATATCTGCTGCCAATGTCCCACGAGGAAGTAAAATTATAAACGTCACCAAAATCAAAAGTCTAGGGAGAACTAGGAAAGGTTTTCAGTCAAATTTTAAATCTACTGTTGTCAACTATGTTTAGTGAAATGAGCTATCAAACCTGTTATAGGTCTTCGCCAACATTGTCTAGTATGAAAGAGGTAGGTGAGAGATTGACAGCCTCACTTCTGCCAGTCTGTCCTAGGGCAGCTGTGGCTACAATACTAGCTCACCACCACCGAGTGTGGAGTGAATGATTAATACACTGTGAAGCATTTTGGGTGTCATGAAAGGCGCTGTACAAATCCAATCACTATTTGGGTAAAATCTGTCTTACCCCAGGACTGATATATAGCAGATATACAGATAATAAGTCCACTGTGTACTGTTTGCATCTAATTAGAAAGCGTTTTATTGTCCCATAATCAGAAAGTGCGCGTTAGCATGCTAGTTGTTGTTAACTTTACCGTCAAAGCAAAAGATGAATAATTAGGATGTTTGAAATGCGTAAGATAAGTGAGGAATAACTTTAGACCAAACAGCTCAATATGAACTAGTTCTGTTTTTCACGTTTTTAAGAAAATCAGGTACAGCGCCTTTAAGGAAGACTGGTCTCTGTGAGCGTGAGCGTCCCCAGATTGTCATAAATACCCGGCCATATGCACAAACCCACACACATATAAACAGATAGTATAATCAGATTTGCAGCGTTTTATAATCCATGCTGCTAAATCTGCCATAGCGCTGCGTTTGAAGTCGGTTCCACTTCTTCACCTGCACAGCTCACGGACACGCCAATCTTCCGCTCAAAGATTCAAACGAAACGCACAAACTAAGAGGTCTACTTCTGAAATAAAGCTGGAAGATCACGCACACTGGACTTTTATAGGACGCTTGATGATTTCATAGTTTGAGATTCAAACTATGGATGCTAACGCTAATACGTCGGTAGACTTTGATGCTAATATGGCATGTTTACGAAGCCTGACAAAGAACGACAAAGTTCAACATTTGATTCTCGTATAATTATAAGATTCGATTTGATTATCATATGGAGGGCAGGGGCCTGTATAACTCTACGGGAGATTCACTGTTTTTGAAAGAAATCTCCAAACGTGTAATCCACAGATAAACCTTAAACCTTATCATTATTTGTTTGAGATTGGATCCACAAATGTGCCACGGTTGCTTTAAAGTCCTTTTAACTGACAACAATCACATCTTTGAAAGAATATTGCCACCACTTTCTGAAAAGATCAGAGTTTTGCCGTCGCTGTAAACAACAACTAGCATAGTTATGTGCACTTGCTTATTCTAGGACAATAAAACACTTTACAATCAGAGGTGGGAAGTACTCAGTCATTTTTTAAAGAAGAAGTATTTTCTTTTATTGAAGTAAAAGTACTTTTACTTGAGTGAAAGTTGTGGTTACTCTTCCCACTGTGAGTAAGTCTACAAGTGGCAAAAGCTTTATGTCGACAATATGAAATGATTTGAACATTTGTGTTTCTTACATCGCTCCTTCAGATATGATTTAGTGTGGGTACTTTTTGAAAATACCCAATTTTGTGCATTATTTAATATTTTGACCTTCAAATTACATTCACTTCAAATTACAAATCAGATGTCAGTTACTCTTACTTAAGTAATTTCTTGGACCACTACTTTGTACTTCTACTTATGTTAATATTATTTTGAAGTAACATTACTCTTACTTGAGTACAACTTTGGCTACTCCATCCACCTCTGTTTATAAAAATAATTCGATATATTCTAAAACAATTGATGGTTTCTTAAAGACATAACAATTATTCATCTTTTGAACAGATGATTTCAACTGCAGTCTCTTTTTCCATTGGCTGTTGTTAAGCTTATCCACTACTGTCAGGGGCACATTTATAGTTTGGTATATTTCGGTTTCTCGCTTCTCAATTTTCGCATTTAAACTTAAAATGTTTTCCATATTCTGTGTTCACTCAACCTAAAACTGCTTAAAATTTTGCACTTTTTTATTGCTAATTCAACCATGGCAAATGAAAGAGAGAGAGAGGGATTAAGGTGATACTCATTGATTTGTAAAATGCCATTCTGAAGATTTGAATGGTTTCCAATGAGTCAACAGGCCGTGAAAAATACTGTATTAAATATTAACGTGGCTCTCCCAGATATTATATGAGAGTGTTGATAGACTGAGCCATCTCTGTCTTGTAGTAGATAAAGGTGCACTCCACAGATACTTCATTGCATTAGAATATATGTACTGAAAGTAATGGAGGATGGAATAGTGTCGAAATAACACACAGTGACTTGCTTTTTATCATAGGCTTATCCACCTGCTTGGTCTGGACGATCACAGACTATCTCAGGATGTGTCCCCGGGTCACTGCGGCACCCACTGCTCCTGACTGGTTGTCCTAGTTGCATGGAAGGATGGGTCAAATGCAGAGTAGGGATAAATAAAAAATACCTAAACCCTTAAAGGCGCTGTATCTGATTTATTTTGTTGTCTTAAAAACATGAAAAAGACACTTTACCTTATGCATTCTAAGCATCCTAATAATTCAGAGTTTATAAGCACTTTTCACAGCTGTCAGAGACGCTAATCACGCTAATGCTAACAACAACTAGCATGTTAACCGCACACTTCCTGGTTCTCAGACTATAAAATGCTTTATAATTAGATGCAGACAGCACGCAGATGACTTATTTTGACCTCAAGAGCTGCTTATACAATATATCTGTTCTGTGGCAAGGCTAGTTTTGGAGGGTCTTTTGTAGGACCTGTGATTCCAGTTTCCACAAAAGGAGCACTCTGATTGGCCCCATGTTTTAGTTTTAGGAACTGACAACCCAAATGTGATTGGACAATCATCTTGCAACACCACATTATTGACCTTACTCCGCCCCGCCTCCTACTTCGGCCGTAAATGCAACTAAACTGTGCTTTCTTTGCGGTGGCACTTCCGGTTAAGCGGGAATCCCATTCATTTCAGTGGTGTATTTGGGAAATGTTTTGCAGCTGAAATATGATATAAAGTAGCTTGATTTGTGTGAAATGTTCAGTGTTCGTGTGACCAACAAGTCAACACTGCACCAGTTCTCTGGAGGCTTTAAAACAGCTCTGTAGTCCATATAGAACTCATTTGCTGCCAAGATCAGCAGCCCCATGCAAAATAATACAATCCGAATGGTAATGGCGGCGCCCACAGCAGCTTCCGAAATAAGGTGAATAACAAAACCATTATATCCAATGTTTTTTTGTAATTAAACTCTAGCTCCATTTTGTAAGTGTGGTGAGACTGCAGTTATAGACAGAAAGATGTGAGGATCTGTTACTCTGACTCAGTGGCAGCTCTGTGCGCTGGTGTGAAGGAGCCTGGAGATGTTATACCATCCTGAGCAAAATCGACTTCATCAAGCCTATAGATAAAGGTGTTTCCTCTCACACCTAGAGTTGTGTTTTGTTTCATTCGCTCAGTCACGTTTCATACAGTTGAACCTGAAAGTAATTCACCCTAATTTGTTTTGTTAGCAGCAGAGGGTGTAGGATCTGGAGTGAAAAAGTCTAAAAAGGCTAAAAGCAATAGCTGCTATCTTAGGAACAGAAGAGGCTTCAGAAAACATACTCTGCGCTGTGTACTGACTTTTAAAGCATAGAGGAGAACTCTACTTTATAACAACAGAGGGTGGCATTTTGTGTGTGTTTTAGAAGAAACAATTTGGTTAAACAGCTTGTACCTGATTTCAAACCATGAGTCAGGAACATGTTTTAGTTAGAATTTTTAGCCCCACCCACTTAGTCCTTTCCGCCACTATAATATTGCACCATGACACAGAAACTATTGTCTGGGATAGTCTTATTGCCTTATAATTCTCCAATCTCTGCTATAAATGTGACGAAAGTGTACCGAGGTTGAGGGTAAGAAGCTAGGTTAGGCTACTATTAACAATGACCGGCAGTTAGTGAGATGTAGACACTGGTAATCCAATGTAACGCTAGATTATTACTACATTATTACATATCTGCTACAATCTGTGGTTAAACATACACTTTTGAAAGGTAATTGTCTTTTGTTTGATGAATAAGGAGCACAACACTGTGCCACAGCATCAAAAAACAACGCTAGAAATCAGATGTGAAGTTTCTGGTCAGACCTGGAAGTGACTGACCTGGCTCATGCTACACTGTGTAGCCATCTGAATTGAGTTCTACACATTATCAATCTGGGATGACTCTCGCTGAAAGTGTTTCACAGAACGCCATGACAATTATGTGAATTTGATTGGTCACAACAGCGGAACAAGCCGAGAAATCAAACTTTGGTCAAATCCAGTTGAGAGAAAAGCACAGACATCTTCCTTGTCCACAAATGCACAAAGCTCTTCCCACTGCATGTTTTTCACATTTCACTTTTCGCTAATAGAGGCTGAAGTACGTCTGTCGCCCTCGCCTTTTTAGCCATACACCGGGATTCTCTCAAGATGGATTTATGTGGATTCTCACACTTTGTGAGTTTGTGAACTCACAAAGTGTGAGAATCCATCTTGCTGTTCAAGTTTAGGAAGTGGCATCATCACTTAACAACTCCATGAACTTGAACAATCTCTGACCTAAAACCTTCTTGTTTGTGTTTCCAGATCCTTGGCCTGGTCTTCTCCATGACCATGTTCTGTCAGGCTGTCAAAGTGGACACCTTCTACGCCTAGCTCTTGATCTCTGACCTCTGCCCCTCTCTCCCCCGCCCTCCACCTCAGAGACTACAGTTTCCTTGACTCCTCCCCACAACAAAAAGTGACTCCTCCCCCCCAGTTACCTCTTCTACCCGCCCTCGGAAGGTGACTCCGCCCCTCGCCCCGCCCCCTCCCTCGCTAACAGTCGACAAGCACAGTGTATTTGTGTCCCGCCTGAGTTGCTATCATACGGTTTGTGTCCAACGCTACTTTTGTGATACATTTTTATGAAGCAGTATTACTCTGATTATTAATATGGACATGTATAAACCAAGTGTAACCCTGTAGCATCAGCCAATGGGAGATAGGCAGAGCACACATGCAAAAGAACCAGGATGTAATGGCTGCATTTAATGTTATAACCATATTGTGTTGTTTTATGTGTGTTCATTTCACAATTTTACAGTTTGTCACAGAATTTTCTGACCTACTTTCTGATGTTTGTTTGATATCAAGTTGAAGGACTGTCTCATTCCATGGTTCAACTGGTCATATGCTGTAAAAATGGGTTTAAATAAGTTAAACCAATTTGAATTCAGAAAATTAACTAATTAACTTAATTTGAGTAGAGTTGACAATTTAAGAGTATATTTTTTACTTATAGTGTCAAGTACAGAGGCTGCACTAGCACTGACTAATGATTGGCTGTAGGTGCTGGGGTTTAGGTAGTGACGATTCAGATTAAACTGGTTTCAGCACTGGAACTGCAACCCAAATGAGCGACTCGTGTGAGGCTCATTCTGCTTTCTAATTGGATAATCATCTTGAGAACCAAAACACCAAATTATAACAAACAATTTGGCCATCATGTTCACTGTTTATGTAATTAAGAATAAATACTAAATAAAATAAATACTACTCAAATCAAGATTAATATTTTGAATTCAGGTCGTTTAATTGTTTCTTTCATTCATTCTTTTTTTTTTTTTTTTTTTGCAGTTGTTTTTTTAACCTCTATAACAACACTGCCACAGTCAAACAGCAATAGCTAATCTGCCATGAAACTTTTTAATTTTCCGGAGCCCATGAGTTTCCTTCTTAAATCCTATTTCAAACTATTTATAATGATGCAAATGTAAAGTTGATAAGAGCATGTTAAAGGCTTAAATGATTCATGCTTGTGTGAGTGACATTGCATTTTAAAATCGTCCGAATCTCACCACATTTCCTTCTCTTACATCAGGCTGATTTGATGATAACTTCTCGTCTGAATTCTGAAAATCTGTTGTGAAATCGTGTCCGCATAACTGTTATAATGAAACATACCTTTTACATACACTTCAAAAAACCAGGGACATTGCCAGGTTGGAATATTCTCTTTGCAGAATTTTAATTTGAATATTAAATTTGTTCGCATCCTCATAAAAAAAAAATTAACTTTTTTTTCTTCTCTTTTCTTTCTCTTTAAAGTTTATTAAACATAACATAGTCAAGTTTCTTCAAATTAGAATTGTTGCTTTCAGTTAACATAAAAGTGTCACTAGGGATCGCAATGACATAATACATTCATGATTTATTTACTGTTTAAGAAACAGTTGCCGTGATTTAAAGGCCCTGTACCTGATATTTATGTCTTGAAGAAAATTATCTTGCCCCATCCATCCATCTTCTTCCTTTTATCTGGGGCCAGGTCACGAGGGCAGCAGTCTAAGTGGGGACTCCCAGACTTCCCGCATCCCAGATACTTCCTCCAGCTTCTCCTGGTGGGACATCCCCGGAACATCTCCCCAGGGAGGCCTCCAGAAGGCATCCCGAACAGATGCCCAAGTCACATCAGCTGGCTCCTCTCAACATGGAGGAGCAGCAGCTCTACTCCGAGCTCCTCCCGTGTGACTGAACTCCTCACCTCTATGGTGGAGTCTATGGTGGACACGCATCTTGGCCGTCCTGCATTTTTGCGGCGCGTTTTCAAACCAATCTGGCGTTGACGCGTCGCGTCTTGAGCATTCACCACCATTTGGGCTTTGGACGCGCAGCGTCACCCAGTCAGAGACTATGCTACAGTGATTTAGCGATGTCATTATCCGGAAAAAGCTGAAAGACATCAGCCACAAACTAGCGGCAACTTAATTATGCTAGCCACACTGACTAGCATAATGGCTTGTCACGGACCCATACACGCTGCCACATAAGTGATCGCCTCCGTTGATGGGTTTTACGTAATAAATACACTACAGCCACAACCTGGTCTGCATCATTCACAAAGACACAGGAAAAACAAAACGTACAAAGGCACTCGCAGAGACCGCAATGGACGTCCTGGACGCACGTCAAGTATTTTTCTCCGACGTGCGTCCACTGCGTCCATGACGTGCGTCAGTGGCGTTTGTCCTTAAATACAAAGGCATCCAACTAGAGGCATCCAACACGTTTTTGATGCCCCAGTGTGAACCCTCCTTAAGGAAGCACCCAGCCACCCTGCAGAAGAAACTAATTTTGACCGGTTGTATCCGTGATCTTCTCCTTTCGGTCAAAAGCTCATGACCATAGGTAAGGGTGGGAACGTAGATTGACCGGTAAATCGAGAGCTTTGCCTTTCAACTCAGCTCCTTCTTTACCACAACAGTCCAACACAGCAACCGCATCTCTGCAGACGCTGCACCGATCCACCTGTTAATCTCATATTTGAACTCCTCCACTAGAGGCAGGGACTCTCCACCCACCTGGAGAGGGCACCACCTAATTCTGATTGAGAACCACGGTCTCGGGTTTGGAGGAGCTGATTTTCATCCCAGCTGCTTCACACTCGGCTGCAAACCGCCCCAGTGTCTGCTGCAGGTCCTGGCTCGATAAGGCCTCAGGGACAATATCATCTGCAAACAGCAGAGATGAGATCCTGTGGTTCCTAAACCGGACCCCCTCCAACCCCTGGCTGCGCCTAGAAATTCTGTCCATAAAAACACTGAACAGAACTGGTGACAAAGGGCAGCCCTGGCTCCAACTTGCACTGGGAGCAGGTCTGACTTACTGCTGGCAATGCACTGTTGCCCCAGTACAGATACACTGTATAAGCAGCTCTTGAGGTCAAAATAAGCCTGTTGTGTGCTTTATCTATCTAATTATAAAGCGTTTTAATGTTTGATAATCAGGAAGTGCACGTTAGCATGCTAGTTTTTGTTAGCTTTACCGTCACAGCAGAACTCTAAGAGTTGTGAAAAGTGCTTATAAACTCATTGTGGTGATTAATTATGACCACTGCAAACCGTTTAAAACGAGTTCTGTTTTTCGCATTCATAAGACAGTAAAAATCAGGTACAGCACCTTTAAGAGTTTTTGTTTTGGTTGTGAAGAATTTGATGATTTTTTGTTTCATGTTCTGTTCTTACACTGGGTCATGTAATCTTCCATTTTCAACATGTTTTAAATGTATTTGATTTAGTTTGTATCCAAATGGGATCTGCAGTGGGGGGTGCACTGTCAGAGTGCTGGTGCATGTGTGCAGGGAGCAGAATAAATGTTCCACCATAACCTCTGGCTCTGTGTGTATGTTTATAGTCTATAGTGTGTGTATGTTTATAGTCTATAGTCTATACTGATGGTGCTTTGGTAAAAACACTTTTTATTTATTAAGCTTGATTTGCCTTTGACTTGTTTTGACTGCCTGGGGCCTCCTTCAGGACTAGAAATGCACCAATCCGATACTGGTATTGAACATCAGCACCAATACTGAAACATTTACTGGATCAGATATTGGCTTTCAAATATTGGTCAAATCAATATCCTGGTTGGGCGTATAAACTTACGTAAGAAGACTATTTAGTGGTTGTAGTTGGCCCAGAAAATCTCATAATGTTTAAACTTTTACTTTTATTCTGTAGTTGCTTGTGGGATAAATAACATACATTATACATTTGGATCACTTTTGTCTTATTTGAGTTTTGTTTAAAGGAAATAAATGCTGTTTTCAGCCTGCACTAATATCGGCTGACATCGAGTATCGGCAGACACTTAAAGCTATAGTATCGAAATCGGTATCGTAACTGAAAAAGCTGGATCAGTGCACAACTGATCAGCAACTAGTCACATGACGCAGTGGTACATTTTGTTTTTAATCTTTGTCTTGTAGGTGTTGTGGACATATGTGTAGCAGAAGACTGTATCTATATAAATGGTGTAGTTACTAGGTATTTTCTATATCATGCCACATCATAATTCGTCTTAGCGAAAAATCGTCAAGCCTGAAAGCATTTGATGTCAGGATCCATATAAACGTATTAAAACATTAGGTCACGGCACATGATTTAACTTAGAAATATAAAAGCAAACGACCCAAAGCTCTACTGGTGGGGCCCTGTATACTAAGCTGGATGAGAGTTTTATCTTTGTTGGGACAGGAGTAAGTTTAACAGTTGGACACACTGGCCAGAGGGTTTGGGGTAGCGCTTTGTGAAGCAATTTATATCCATAGCACATTAAAGCTACCATCCACAAGTTCATTTGATTTTTTTCACCAGTAGACGTCAGATGTGAAACCTGTGGATAATGGGTTTGTTTGGTTGTGTCTTGGAGAAGAACATTGCTTTGGTTTTATCTAGATTGAAATTCCGTCCCCATGTTTGCGCCCACTGAGGATTATCAGAGAGATCGTTGTTTACGTTCTCCATCGGTAAAGGAAGCTGTTGAGATGCTTGACGATTGAATAAAGCACGAGATCAGCTGAGAGATCAGTCAAATCATTTCTTGTGTCAGTGTGTTTATCATGTGACCTGTATCATGTGACTGGTTGCTGAATGCCCTGAAGAAGACCCCCTGCAGCCCACTTTAAATGCGGTCGGAGTGCCTTGGGTATTCTTCTGTCTCAAATGTTCTTGTGTCCATGAAGAACAACTAACCTTACTCTGCTGACCTACTGAAACACTTACCTTTTATATAAAATTACTTTGAATACTAGTACATACTTCACTACTTAAACTTTGTATCTGTTCTTGTAATGGAGGTCTGAGACAAAGATAAAGATAAAACGGGGTTTGAGTGATGAGTAATAAAGGGTTTGAATATACACTGGTTACATCATATGTAGGTAAGTATTTACAAAACACTCCTTAATTACAAAACTTCTGATTGCCCGACATATACTATTTAGTTTTTGTTTAAAACCTCTCCCCTTATCGTATAATAATCTCTTTTACCAGTGTCACTTCAGAATAGATCAAGCCTCTTCAGTGATGAGATTGGATGACAATTTGAAACCTTATTTCTTTGCCTGGATGACTGAGGAACGTGGCTGACAGCGCAGACCTATATTTGACCTGAAGGAGTTGTTCTTTTACCGGGGAACTGAAGTTTTGACACCCTGCCCTCTCTCCAGACTCCTGAAGGCCCTACACACAGAGTCAGCCTTCACCAGCGAGGCAGAGGTCCAGCACAGATGTCCAGTGACCTCCTGCTCTTCTGTGGAGGAGCAGAGGGGCTCACAGAGATGGAAAGTCAAGGCTGGTTTAGACTTCAGCCTCAAAGAATACTAAAAAGAAATAACTAAATATTATATAGCCTCTGTATAACAAGTTAATTATCCAAGGCTTTATGTTTGTATCACACAACACATCAAAGGTCCAGTATTATGCAAAATTGACTCTTGTGAGCTTTAAACCATGTTATAATGCTGTTACTTCATCAAAAACATACCTAGAGTTGTGTTTTGTTTCATTCACATGTTTGAGTAACACTTTATTATTAGTTTGTCTACATCTCCAAAGCTCAAAATCCTCTGTTCCTTTGTGTCATGAAGCGGTAGTTTTCAAGTTGACAGCTGCCTTTTACCTTTTGCTCCGTAAGGATTGGCAATTCCAGGGCTGAAATTATCCAAATGATTCTAGTGAAGATATGTGGAGTTTAAGTGGAGCACTTCCTGTATTGCCACATGACGACACAAGGTGGAACAGTGTTTTCTGTTTGAGAGAAAAACTCTGGTCTGGTTTGGTCCCCACTCTCTCCCTCGTGTCTCAAGCCAGAACTAAACATAAGAGTTTAATTTTTCAGTCCCCTGTGATATTTTTTTATTTTATTTTTTCATAAGCAGCCATATTTGTTTTGATACAGAAGGCCCATACGTGTCCCTGATTGGCTAATCCACCTGTCAATAAAACCCATCTGAACTCGTGGAGATTCACTCGCGGTCAGACTCTTTGTAAAGAATTGGAGAAGTGTTTAATTTTGGATCCCAGTCAATCTTTAAGCAGTTTGCGCAGTTTACTCATGTTAAAAATAGTATTTGCTTATATAAAAGCGCTTAGCTGTGAAGGAGAGTTTGGAGAAGGTGAATGGACTTTGAAAACAAGGAGGAGCGCTTCTGGACTTCTGCTTTAAACCAGTCTCTGAAGTTGGAGCGAGTATCCTTATACCCTTTCTTATACCTCCACTTTTCCATCTAAGTCCATTATCAAAATATATCTGCTATCTGCTCCTTTGATTTCAGACTTTGCTTTAGAAAACTTTCCCTTGTGCCGCACTCAATACACGTTCACATTGTGGACACCTGCAGACTCCTTACTCCCCCCAGTCCATCACCGCACCTCTCTCTCCACTTATCCTCGCCCTCCCAATCCCCCAGGCCTTTGTCACTGTTTAAATTCGCCTTTCTTCTTGTGGTCTTCGGGCTGCCAGCTCTCATCTGACTGGTGAGACTGTGATTAAACCATCCCAAAGGAGAGTATCTTCTGCTGAAGCGCTATCTCCCAGAATTCAAGTTGTTTTTGTGCCCCCAAATAATCCGAGGAGCGCTGAGTGGACAGGAGAGAAGTTTAAAGGTTATAGTAGACTAAAGTTTGGAGATTAAGCTGTTATATTTTTCTGTTGTTATCAAAAATACCAAAATATACACATATTCATGTTATGTTTACTACATTTTTATACACATAATGAAGACATTGAATATAAGATGCCAGGTATATGGAATTATGTAGCAAAGAAAAAAGTGAAATAACTTAATTAAATATTGTTTTTATATTTTATTTTCAAATGCTCAAAGTAGCCAACTTTTGCTTTGTCGACAGCGCTGCAACCCTTGGCCTTCTCTCAGTGAACTTCATGATGACGTCTCCTGAAATGGTTTTCACTTCACAGCTGTGCCTTGTCAGGGTCAAGTAATGTCAAAAGTGTAAAGCAGTGATCAAAGCAAAGGGTGGCTATTTTTAAAATATCAAAAATCTAAAACTAGTTTTGAGTTATTTTGAGTTTATTTTTTGTTTAGTACACTCCATATGTGTCATTCATAAAAAATACATGAAAAAGTGTGTCCAAACTTTTTACTGGTAGTGTATTCGTAAGTACATAAACATGGTTGGTAGAGCAGTAAAATCTATTGACCCAGCGGTTGGCAGTTCGATTCCAGCACCCTGTTGGTTGCCCAAGGACACAGTGGTGTTATGTACCTGAGGAACCTGAGATTGAGCAGCCAACTTTTGGACAAAGTCTCTAACCACTGAGCTACTGTATGACACCAGAAGCCAGTATAATGGTTAATATAGTACCTGTATGTTTGAAGTTTATTTACTGTAAAGTGCTTTGAGAGCCTAGAAGGTGGGAAAACGCTATATAAAAATGTGACCATTTACCATTACAATTTACAATTATAAAATCAGTCTAGATAAAAAGCGTTGTACATACAAATAAACATATCACATAAAACATGACCTAATTCAATACATATTTCATAGTGTATCTTTCTGGAACTTCCTCCTCTTCACATGATGCTCCTCACAGCTCTGCTCCATGGTACCACATTAACACATTTCTGAGCAGCCCTTCACACCGCTCCCCAGGATAAAGACTTGGGAGTGGGCCTTTGATGCTCGGTCAGTGCCTGTCACCAGAGTGCTGCGCTAACACTCGAGCTAACAGTCCCCTCCTGAGCTCTGCGCCTGGGGCCATAGGGCTGCTGATGGACACTCCTGAAGCCTCCATCGCGTCTGAACCAAAGCCTTCTCAGAACCTGTCAGAGGTCCAGGGTATCGTCGAATGGGCCAGTGTGGACTGTCACCACACTGCAAATGGATATGGGAGTGCAGTCATTTTAGCAGCTGGAGTGGTTGAGAGTCGTTTATCTATTTACTCTAGTTTTAAAGGTTCAGTATTGCGCAAAATAGACTCTTGTGAGATTTAACTCATGTTATAATGCTAATGCTATAATGCAATAATGCTGTTACCTCATTAAAAACATACCTGGAGTTGTGTTTTGTTTCATTCACACGTTTGAATAACCCTGAATTATTAGTCTGTCATGAAGCAGTAGCTGTCATGTTAAAGCTACCTTTGAATTATTAGTCTGTCATGAAGCGGTAGCTGTCATGTTAACAGCTACCTTTTTACCTCAGTAGAGTTTGGAAATTCCAGGTCTGAAATGAACCAAATGACTCAAGTGAAGGTGTGTGGAGTTTAAAAACACAGAGGAGCACTTCCTGTATTACCACATGACATCACAAGGTGGAACAGAGTCTTTTCCGGGTGAGAAAAGAACCACTGCCACTGATTCTTGGAGGTATGCAGGTTCAACCTTAGCTCCTGTCCTGCACATACTGTAGTTGTGTCTTTCGGCAAGACATTTCAACCACTTTCCCAAATGTCTGTGTAATCCCTCAGTCGTCCAGGTATGATATCATCATGCAGTAATTCTCTGTTTTTGACTAATAATGCCTTGTGTTTATATAACCCCATTCAAGACACCCAAAGCACAGTGACTATTCATTCACTCAGTGGTGAAAGCTACTAATAGCCACAGCTGCCCTGGGATAGACTGACACGAGTGAGGCTGCACCATCGACCTACGACCACCAACACACACACCACACACCACATTCATACTAGGCAATGTGGGTGAAGTGTCTTGCCTAAGGACGCAATGACAATACGCACTGGTCCAGGCAGGGTTCGAATCGGGGACAGAAACTGTAACCACTTAGTTCTTATCTGTGTATTTTTAAAGAAGACTTAATGCGCGTTTGTCTTCCATATAGTTATAATCTATGACATCAGTGGACCATTAGGTTATAATTTGCACATTTTAAATCACAGTATTCATCTAAAAAGGCTTAATAAAAGAAACAAGTCCGCTGACTTCTGCATCAGAAAACTGCGGTGCCCAGTGGGAGCTGACGTCGGCGTAAACGTCATTACAACAAAGAGCACCGCCGATGGATAGCTGCAGATCACACTAGCGAGTAGCGGATTTTTTTTTCCATTTGTGCCAAAATAACTACGTGACGCTGACGAATCTTACGCCTATCACTGATTAAGAAAATAAAAGAACGAGAACGAAGTATGTATAGAGTAGTGGGCGTATGCCGGTGGCGGTGAAAACACGGGCAATGACGTCTTGAATACAGGAGAATAAAGATTATAAAGATAAATGACTCTAAATACAGCTTCAAGAGGGTAAATGAGAAGAGGAAACAACTACAACAGGGTTAAAAGCTCTGAAAATTAGATTTTGCAGAATACCCCCTCGCTTTCAATATTCAGTATCAATATTCAAAAACAAATTGCACTCGAAAAGATAAAACATTGAAGTAATCTGTTCGAAGTCTGCTATTTAATCAAGAATTATACGAAATCATTTGTAAAGAAATTCATTATTTAATACTTTAATCCAACAGAAATTGGAATTTGTGTTCATTTATGAGTCTGATAATAATCTAAAACCGCAAAATATCAGTGAGCAAATGTCTTTTACTGCTTTTAAGATTTGAACATTTTTTGAAACTCAGATTCCTCCTCAGATGGCATTATGTATATGTGCAAGAATATTTTCTGAATGTGCCCCCTGTCCCCGGAGTTGTTTGTGAAAGGGCATCCGGTTCTTTTAACGGAAAGACAAATGAATCTTATTAGAGGAGAGCGCTGGCATTTTGTGGAACAGGAGGCAGGCTTGTGGTCAATAGCTGTGACATGGCCACACAATATTTCTCTGTTAAATATGATTATGTGTGTGCGTGAGTCACAGTGTTTGCATTTCCTGCCATGGACACGGCATGATTCTTAATTGCATTTTCGAAAATAAGAAAAATGAGTCGCTTTAGTTTTGCTGAATATGTGGATATCTCAACTGCCTCTCTTAAGATGATAAATTGCAGACCTGGACCAAAACTTCACCTTGGTAAAAATGTTAGCGCTTCCATAAACACGGGAACATCACTCATTCATTCACAAATAAGGCCACGAACTTTGAAGCCAAAATTGAACTGTTAACCTTCTGGTATTTGGTTGATCTCTTGGAATGTCTGTGAAAACTAGGACTATCTATTAATACAGGATGAGGCAGAGGAGACATAGACCTGTAATGCAAAAAGTATGTGTTTTTGTTTGCTTCCGTGGTAGTACTAAAATTTCAACCTTGATTTTGATACTAAGGAATGATGATAATAAAAAAAAAACAGTAGAATGTGATTTTCAACTTCTTTTCTATTCCCATGTGGCCTTTATCTGTGTAATCCCTCAGTCGTCCAGCAGGTTCCATAGTGGTCCGTGGGCGTATAGGCTCTGCTAGTGCATAAAATCGAAATGGTACTGAAGTATACTTTTTATGTATAAGGCAGGTCTCAGCAATTCACAAAAAAAACATTTCGTAATTCTGAGTCTGTGGAGCTGCAAGATGTGGCTAAACTTCTGGTTTATGGTCAGCTTTTTCTGCATTTATTTCACATCTCTGAGCCTCTATGGCGCGTTTAACCTCTGTGTAATGCATTCGGTTTGGCTCTTAAATATACTATTTTCCATCCTGATGCTCACAGTCAGATCTGTGTTTTATACTTTTCAATAAAAAGCACGTGTAATGCAAGCATGTTGTGGAACATACCAGACAAAGCAATAGAAAGCTCCATGGAGAAAAGCCGATGGTATATCCCACAGTTGAGCCCTCACCAGACTCATTTCTATTATTTATTTTTATTTTTATTTTTTTTTTATTTGCCTGGGAAACTGAAAAATAATTGATAAAGACAAACAAACCCACATTTTAAGACCTAAAAGGATTACAATACACGACAGTAGTAGCAGCTCAGTTGGTAGAGCGTTTGTCCACTGATCTGAAAGTTGGTGGTTCAAATCCCACTCTCGACATAAACGTCATTGGTTGAGCAGCCACCGACCTACAGGTTTGGCGGACCCACAGATGAATGCTGTCGTTGTGGGCAAGACAGTTAACCCACCTTGCTCCCAGCGTCTGTGTACACAAGTGTGTGAACGGGTGAGCGGGTCCTTGATGTAAAACGCTTTGAGTGCCTTGAAGGTGGAAAAGTGCTATATAAAAATGTGGCCATTTACCATTATGTTTAAATACTCACTTACTCTGCATTGACATTTTAATACTTTAGTCTGTTCTGTTTAAAGGTCATTCCTTAGCCAATACCATAAAAGTTAAATAAGATCTGGAATTTGAACCAAAGATGGCACTGTACTAGTTTCAATGGCCCACACTCACTGGCGGAGCTAGGTCAACTCTTACAAAGCTAACTTTTAGGCCGTTTGATTTGATTTGATTTGAAAAAAATGAAAGTTCACTGTGAAATCGTGAAAATGGAGAAGAACCCCTACAAACCCCGACCTTTGTGAAAGCTGGATCCCCTGTCAGCCGAACACAGGCAGTTTGAATTCCCCAAAAAACGCATTGTGCTCTATGGGAGAATTCTTTCCGGGAGCTGCAGTCCCTGGAGCGGCCACTACTCGAACTCGCACCAGGACAGAGGGGGGGAGTGTCTTATCCAGTTCTTACTATAGATCCATGGCCAGAACCAACACCACTCCTCAGTCTCACCACACATTTACAAAACTCCCCAGACAGTTGTTTAAAATTGAACTTAAATTTGAAACAATCTTGCGTTTTGAACCAGCTACATCATGAAAAGTTTGCCATCTTGTTCCCTTTCCCTCCTCAAGTGTCATATCTCAGCCACTTTGGAAAAACGTGTAGAATGCTCCCCCCTCCTCCGAAGTGTGTGTGTGTGAGAGAGAGAGAGAGCATGTTAAGTGGAGGCATTTCCAAAATAAGCTCTTAGTGCACCGCAGTGTCCCTGGGCGATCACCGGCGTACCTCAAATGTGTCTGCGCCAGACAAAACTCAACGCCTCAAATAAACCCGCACTCAGGAAAACATCTACAAGTATGATGTAATCTGGGAGTCATCCACCTGTCCCCGGGTAGAATGGAGAGAGAAAAGGGAGAGAGAGGGGAGAGGTGTGAGAGAAGAGAGAGAGGGGAGAGGAAAGGAGAGAGAGAAGAGAGAGGGGGGAGGCAGGAGACAGAAGAGGAGAGAAAAAGAGGAGAGGGGAGGTGAGAGAGGAGAGAATAAGAGGGGAGAGGAGAGAGAGAAGAGAGAGGGCGGAGGGGGGAGACAGAAGAGGAGAGGAGAGAGAGAGAGGAGGGAGAGGGGAGGAGAGGAGCGAGAGAGAAGAGAGGGGGAAGGAGGAGACAGGAGGGGAGAGAGGAAAGGCAGGGGAGAGGGGAGGAGAGAAGAAAGACGAGAGGGAATAGAGAGAAGAGGGAGAGGAGAGAGAGAGGAGAGGGAGAAAATAGAGGAGGAGGGAGAGAGAAGAGGAGAGCGGAGAGAGGGGAGGAGAGGGGAGACAGAAGAAGGGAGGGAAGAAAGGGAGGAGCGAGAGAGGGGAGAGAGTGTCCCATAGGTGAAAGGAGAGATAGGAAGGTTGTCACAGTCATTGGAACTTGTGTAAACACACTCTTGTATGTTTACACTTGTAAAATATGCACTTTTTTAAAAAGAGCCAGTCTGGGGTTGGGCAGTTTAGGCCCATGTATAAAAGATACATTCACAACTGAACCTGAGTTGCCAGTCCCACCTGTGAAAACTCAGAACCTCCAGAACTCACTGAGCTGCAGAGGCTGCACTAGCACTGATTGGCTGTAGGTGCTGGGGTTTAGGTAGTGAGTTCAGATCAGAGAGAGAAACTGGCAACCCAAATGAGGCTCATCCTGCTTTCTGATCAGATAATAATAATAATAACCAAAACACCAAATTATAACAAAAAAAAACTTGGCAATAATGTCCAGTGTTTTTTTGTAATTACAGATGCTGTTACCAGTAAAAACTATATTTGATTTGAACATGTTTACCTCATATCTGGAGACACAGATAGGTCAGGTTTACATACAGTTACATACAGTTCAGTTACAGTTAAAGGGCCAGTACCTGACTTCTGTTTAATCATTCTTTTGACAAGTTTGCGTGTTCTCCCTGTGGGCACATACTGACTAGTAAATGTACACAAAACTATGTATAATACAAACATATAAACTTAAATGTTTCGTTTTTTCTTAAAGGATTCTGTGCAAAATATCGTTCCAAGTAAGTGGAAGACTTTGTGCTTAGGCTGACACTATATTTATCCCCATAACATGAATGATGCATGCGGTATCATCAGACAGCACACTGGCCCTGTTCAATAATGGAGGGGAGAGAGTCTGGAAGTATTCAGACCTCTTCCAACAGCCCAAACCCTCCTTTTTAATTTTACCTTTTGGATAGGACCAGACTGTAATAAAACTTGGATGAAAAAATTATGATTATATAGACACTGGACATTGTACAAAAAGGAATGAGATAAAACCAAACTAGCTCCTGACACAGAGGTCGAAACTCTATTGCGCTTTTTAAAACACCGTGAAACAATGATATGGTTGGTTGTTAATACTTTGCAGCTGATGTCATCAACATTCCCTGGGGGTGCGATGCTAACTGTGGGCACTGCTCTGTCTGAAGCCCTTATACTCAAATTAGACTTTAATCTGAGAGTACAATCTGACCAAAAATAACTGACTTAGCTGGAGCTACAACAGGTGAGCCGATTTGTGCTGTTAAACAAGTCTTTTACACATATAATTACAGTTATAGTTTTTCACTTCCACTCTCACCTTGTAATTGCCCGGATAGCGACTTTAGCAGTTTTAACGAGCAGAGCTGAGACGATTTGTCCAGTGCAGACCCAAGTGCATTTATTACCAACACCAAAGAAGAAGAATACTTACAAAAATAACAGCCAAATGTAAAACCAGCATGGCCGTAACAGCCTGTACACACAGCACCTTCCCTGAGCAGACTGAGGTTGACTCCTTTTATAGAGATCCTCCCTTCATTGGTTACTCCCACACTGCAGCACAGATAAGTTCCAGCAAGTCCAATGATATTGTTAAAAGTTATCTTTAGCAAAACAGTCTTAATCTTTATTCAGTCAAACCTCTTAGAAAAATAGAGCTCTATATTAATTTATCAGTGTTTACTGTAGAAAACGAACTAGATACAAAACGCTAAAATATTTGGACACCCCTCCTCCTCAGCACACAGTTGTCTGCCCCGGAACCTTCTTAAGGTTCTTCGGCTCCCCGGGGACTCATTTGGCCGGAACACCTAAGATGACAGACAACGGTTGCACACTTTGAAGTACCGTTTGTAGTACCCGGCCGACGCCACGGAGCGTACGTCAACCGCTGTCTGTGCGCTTACGTTACGTCGCTTACATTACGTCGCCTAGCAACCGTGACGGCTCCTGACTAATGAGCTATACGGCTGCTCACTCATGACCTAAATGTGTAAAATGGACACCGAAATAATTACAGTTTTGCTTTTAATTATTTATCATTTAATTAAAGAAGAGTCAAGGTGTCGTCGTCGCAGGTGTTTATTACTGTTTAGATTGAATGAAGTAAGGAAGTAATCTTTCCCTTTGAATATCAATAGGCAAATATAACGTTCTAGGTGATTTTTTCCCAGTTGTAGCTAGTATTTCATAACTTTAAGAAAATATACCTTGTTTCTCCCACAGAAGAAGTCACGCGCGGTGCATGATGGGATATAGCAGTGCGTGAAGTCTGCTCGAATGCACACTTCATTCACGGCCAATCTCCATGGAAACGCAGGAAACGCAGGGCATATTTGCTGGCCGCATTCGTCGGGTGCATGAAATGGGACGGGCCTTGTCGCGGCGAAAGTTACGTAAGTGCCCTTCAAATGCACCCAACGAAGTGTGCAAACGTTGTTACAGGCCACTTTAACTACACAACCATTTCAATTCATTAATAAACATTTTAAACATCTTTGTGTATTGTCATTTTTTACCTGTTAGCTTTAAGTTTAGGCCTTTGTAATGGACTAGCTACATTACACACCTAAATCAAGCACCTAAACACCATGAATGCCCATTTTGATCACAGGCTCCTGAAAATGTGTTGTTTAAATCTTTTGTATTTTTTCGTGACTTGTCATCACGGTAACTGCTGAACATTCCGCCATAGACATACATGCAGAACACCTCCAGCGTGATGTCACCGCAAAATATCAGTAGCACTACACTGGTCTGCTTCAAAGGGACTAAGGTGATGATGTAGCTCTGTTGCCATGGTAATGCCCACAACCACGTTTCAGATTGAGCTGCTAAACTGGGCAGTACCTGGAGGACTAAAGAAGAGAGAGAGGGAGCGGAGGGGCGGTTTCTGGAGGTATAAGGAACTGTGTGATTGGTCAAACAGGTATCCGCACTTCAAACTCACCCAGGTGTTTGTAATCAGAAACACCTGGCTGTAATCAGGGCAGTCTTGCGTGATGTCACTTACTACTTGAAATTGCATAGGCCGTTTTTCGCAGCGCACACAAAAAACTGCAGTAAAATTGCCCAAAAAAAGATCAGGAACAGTAAAAGTTATTCAAACACCGTATATACAGGTTGGTAGAAAAAATGTTGATTTAGTGTTTAGTTTCACTTTAAAGTTGTTTCTGCTAACACATTAACTAACCCACACTTTTTGTCCTAATCATAACCTTAACCATAACACAAGCTTTACAAAGGGTCATGCTTAAGGGCACAACACCAGAATGAACTAATTTATAGGAGGACTGTTGATACTGCTGCTAATTTAACTACTGAACAGAACTGATTTTCCAACATGGCTTCCCTTCTTCTTGCTCTGGTCCTTTCACACACACAGAGAGCAGACTCCATTTTGCAGTCACCTGACCAAAAGCCAGCGCTCTGATTGGCTGACGCACAGTCTTGCACATTTCTCAGTATACCTCCCCTGCACTGCCCTCATCCATCATTCATTATTTTCACGTCTGCAGCTCGCCCATCTCCGGTTTGATCTATAAAACATGCCCGCACTGCTGCTCCAGGCCAGTAGGGGGAGTGGAGGTTAGACCCCTCAGAGATCATCAAACAGAATGAAGAGTGGAGGGTCAGGTGTGGGTTCATATTCAGGAGGTGAGGCGTATGCAAATGTCTTTTATGTTAAAGCGAGACACTGAAGGTGAATAAGGTGGTAAAAGTATCAATTTGAAACTTGCGATTACTGACACGAGTATTAGAATCAAACGCGTGGAATGTAAATGTCAGAATGTTAAAAATGCCCTTACAGAGCTTCAGTTTTGTGGCCCGGCCCAGGCCTAAAGTGTGCACATTAACACTACGCCTTGCTTGCGCACCAGAGAAGCCGGATGTCATATCTGCAGCGGCGTGCGCTTATTTCTGATGTAATGTGGTAGAATGACACTTTTACTGTTTACGCCGTCACCCAAATGCACCTTTTAAAACACATTTGAAACGTACTCACAGAAAACAGAAGCTTTTAAGAGAATTTGGGACCACAGGAGCCGGCCTGATGCGGTGTTAAGTGCTCGAGGTATCCAGGTAAGGAACTCACTCTTTGCACATAGTTTATGATCCATTAAGGTTAGGATTAAAGTGCACTTTATCGTCCCCGTAGGGAAATTTGTCCTCTGCGTTTGACCCATCCTTCAATGCAGCTGGGGCAATCTCTTCGGGAGCGGTGAGCGCCACAGCTCTGAGCTCGGGGACCAGTCTCGTGAGCTTGTTGCTAATCTTGGTGAGGACTACCTTAGCTGGAGGATTTGACCTACGGTGCTTGTTTCGGGTCGTGACACTGCTCATGCTGGAGCTTCATTTGCGTCGCTGATGATGATGATGAGTTCAGCGAGTAAAGTAACCCCCGTTTGTGTCATTAATAGAACAGATGCAAGTACAAGATCATGCCCTTGTGATCGTTGGCTGGCGACAAAGAATGCATTAGGTGAGGTTAAATGAGCTGAAGTTGTACGCCACATCGAGACAAAACGCACATCCACTGCACTGCTTCTCACTGAGCTATCTACTCCGCCTTTACGCCTTTGGGCAAGACTCTTCACCTGCCTGTGTCCGTGTATAAACGACAGAAGGACTTTAAAAACCCTCGGGTCTGGTATAGGTTAAGTTCCTCATGAGAGTCAGGAGGACGAAGCAGACTTATCTTATCTACCAGACAGAAGAAATGTCCTCTGCCCTGTTCATCCATCACCTGTCCCTCTCCTCACAGCTAATGACCACAGCTTTAGAGAGGACTTAATGAGCTCCACTGCGCAGCTCCGGCTCTGGCCCTATATCCTCTGAGCTAATGAACACCGCATCCGTGGCGGGTAGTTCTCAATTACATTTACTTGAGTAACTTTTTAAAGAAATGGTACTTTTCAGAGTACTTTTCTAGCAGCGTACTTTTACTCCTACTTGAGTAATATTTTCATTGAAGTAACAGCACTCTTACTTGAGTAAAAGTTGTGGTTACTCTTCCCAATGTGAGTAAGTGACAAAAGCTTTATGTTGACAATATGAAATGATTTGAACGTTTGTGTTTCTTGCATCGCTCCTTCAGATATGATGTATTTATTCTGTAAAGCACTTTTAATTACTTTGTGTACGAATTGTGCTAGACAAATAAACTTGCCTTGCCTACTTATTTTTTCTCATTTTTGTGTATATCCTTTGAAAATACCGGATTTTGTGCATTATTTAATGTTTTGTCTTTCAAAATTAATTAACTTCAAATTATAAATCAGATGTTACGTCCTGACAGTTAATCTTACTTGACTTAATTGACTTACTTGACTCAAGTAAGAGTCAAGTAAGACTCAAGTAAGATTAAAAAATTATTTGGGAAAAGTACTATTCAAGTAATACTTTTCTCAAATACTTTTTTACCCTTACTTGAGTGATTTCTTGGACCACTACTTTCTACTTCTACTTGAGTAATATTATTTTGAAGTAACATTACTCTTACTTCAGTACAATTTTTGGCTACTCTTCCCACTTCTGCACAGCATTAGTGAGGGCTTAATGAGCTCCACCGCGCAGCTCCGGCTCTGGCCCTATATCCACACTGCCTGAACTGAAGTGCCTCCGCCGTGATCGCTGCATTGTTTGGAGAGTGCAGAGTTGGAGGCTAGTATTGATCAGAGTGGAGACAGTAACTTTTGGATGCAGTGAAAAACATGACTCATTTAGAATGCAGCCTCTGGAATATTTGTGTCTCTAAGAAGAAGTCTGAACAGCTCAATAACAGGAGTACGAAGGAGTGAGCTTTTGATTTGTAATTTTAGGTATAATAATAAAGCATTAAAAAGCGGTATTACGCATTAAAGAGGGTATTTTAGTTCTATGGGGTAATAGCTGCTAACACATAACATATTAAGATCACCGTGTTACCTTTTATTGTTTTGAAAATGCTAGAACCCCTCCCTTTGCTCTCCGTGCTAAATCACCCCCCCTTTAGAGCGCGATCCCATTACAATCAGCGTGCATCTCGCTAATGAAACCACTGCACATCGCATCAGGTTTGTGAAGTTGTAGTGTATTGTTTTGTGTCCTTCTTTTGTATGTTTATGAAAAATGGCTGTGTGGGCACTGGTAACCGTAAGGAGGGTTCGAATGGTGCCCGGGAGAGATCGCTAGATTACTCAAACATGCACGGACGACATCTAAATCCTCTCCAGGCATGTTTTTGATGAAGGAACAATGTTGTAATCTTCCAAAACACTGGGCCATTATAAGTTTCCAAAGCAATTTTCAGTTCTGTTTTTAGCATGAAGAAAGTTTAGTTGTTGTTGAAAAGCTTGAGACGTTGAGTTGTCGTAGATACTCACGTTCTCAAACGCGGAAGCCCTGCTGTGTAATGTGCACTTGTCCACCTCCCTGCTGCCTCTGCTCATTGTTCTGATTTCACTGTGTTACATCATACGGCGCAGCGCCCCCTACAGGACTCAAGAGCTGCAGGTTGTACATTGGTTTATTATTCACTTTCACAAATTCATGAAAAGTTACACAGTGCATCTTTAAATTCTCAACTGACTAACAACAACAGTCCCTGTATTTACAAACCGCCTGCTTGTCTCCATGGAGATGTTATTCCTATTACCTGGAATGTTCCACAGTATGGTACTAATGTTATTGATCTTGTACTTATTTTTTGTTATTAATTAATAACTGGAAAAACATAGATTCTTACTGTGAGCGGATTCGCCTCGCCACAGATCTGATGTGTAACTTGGCCTGGTTTACTGTTTTACCGTGGAACATTCTATAGGCAAAGCAATATTATCTCCATGGAGAAAAGCAAGGAGCGGACCCTCACCTGAAAAGTTACATGATGGACCTTTAAAGTGGAACTAAACACTGAATCATTGTTTTTCTGTGTATATGGTGTTTTAATGGATTATCTACTGTTCCTAGTAATTTCTGGCAATTTTAGTACAAACTAGGGATATTTGCAGCTTTCTGGTTAAAAACTGTCGAAAACTCTGCTGCTGCCTCCAGTGGCCACTTCAATTTCAAGTTCTACGTGACAGGACGGCCCTGATTACAGCCAGGTGTTTCTGATTGCAAACACCTGGCTGAGGGGCGGAGTTTGAAGTGCGGATACCTGTTAGACCAATCACACTGCTCCTTATGCCCCCGTCCTGACAGCCCCGTCAGGACAGAGGGACAGAGGACACTGGAGGACAATTACAGCAGCTGAAACAGATTCACACATGTACAGCCTGCATGAGAGGAGCGTTGGAGAGGAGCCACCAGGAGAAAACAGATCTGGCACCCGCCCAGGAAGAGGCACAGAGCCCGGGCCTTCTGCCAGGCTCTTGTACCCCCTCCACCACCTGGTTCACACTCCCAAACCTGTGCATTCAAGTTCTTCAGCTTAGAGGAAAGTTTAAACCAGGACAAGCAGAGAAAAAGATCTTCAGAAATGGAACACGCACAAAAAAGTTTATTCAGGGGAAAAACTTTTGTTCAGTAATGTGGGGAAGAGGAGGATGGAGAGGCTGATTGTTCTGCTTTGGCCTGTTTTTTACACCTTTGTTGTTACAGACTGGGTTGTTGTGGCACCTGCCTTCGACCACCGCCCAGTCCCTCTGCGGGTGGTGAGCTCACAGGAGGGTGGACCAGTCAGCCCAGAAGGATGATGGGCAAAGGCAAGCGAGAAGGCCCCAACCCCAGACCTAGGTCCAGAGTGGGATCCCGGCTGCACCATACGGGGCAACGTCATGGTTCTCGATTTTTAAACTATTCATCTGGCGGTTCATGTATTTGAGTAAAAGACAGATAAGTATAAGCAGCTCTTCAGGTCAAAACAAGTCTGCTGTGCTTGGTCTGCGTCTAATTATAAACTGTTGTCATTGTCCAAGATGTGTGTGGTTAGCATGCTAGTTGTTTGCTTTACTGTGACGGTAAAGCTCTGCACTGGTCTCTGAGAGTTGTGAAAACTCTTATAAAAGCATGCTAGTTGTTTGCTTTACTGTGACGGTAAAGCTCTGCACTGGTCTCTGAGAGTTGTGAAAAGCTCTTATAAACTCATCGCAGTTAAAAATTAGCATGGTCACCACCGAAAATGAACTGTTTTTCATGTTTTTAAGACCATAAAAATCAGGTACAGCCCCTTTAAGTGCCAAATTTTGACTCATACAAGACTAAAGGCAGGAATAGGACACCCAAACAGCTAAGTCATTTATTATTAAAGACAGATGGGGGAAGTGTCTTGCTCAAAAACCTAACAGACAGATCCTTCATTTGAAGCATATCCACTTTTCAGCATGTTTCTGGCAATCATCATTCGTATAGCTATGGCGGGTGTCCCTCATGAGACTCAGTGTCTTGCCAAAGGACACAACTGTGAATAAGGAGTGAATGAAACGAGTGGGCTAGAAAGTGGGTAGAAAACTACTTTATAAACTCAGTGCTTTTGAAATTACAGTCAGATCTGTGTGTATTTATGTATATTTAATGTGAGGATAGCTGCAGGTTGAACAGTAATGAACAGAACTGTTATGTTGTGTTATTGTTGTGGAGACTAAGCAGAGTCCATAGAATGTGTTTGAACGTGAATGTGCATATGACAGGCTTTTATGTTTTTCTCATTTTGACTTGGTTTGGTGGGATAGTACCTGTGGTAAATATTTATCATAGTTTCACATCAGTTAAGTGGCAGTTTGTGGAAAAACATTGAGAGGAAAAGTACAAAAATACAGGAAGTGGTAAGTTCTAAAACGAAATATTTCTACCTATGTTATCAACACCGAAAAATACATCCAAAATGCAGGAGCAATTTATGTGCAAGGAAAAAAACATTTCTGACAGTTTAAACATCAACTGAACACAATAAAGGTGTCGTCATTTATTTTGTCTAAACCAGACTTGGAGAGATTTATCCATGCATTTGTCTCCAGTAGGTTAGACCACTGTAACGTTCTGCTCACTGGCCTCTCCAAACGAGTGTTAAGACAGCTGCAGTACATCCAGAACACTGCTGCTCGGGAACTAGAACCAGGAAGTACGAGCACATAAGCATGTGCTCAAGGTCTCTGCACTGGCTCCTGTGGCTCAGAGAATAGACTTTAAAGCAGCTCTGCTTGTTACAAGTCTCTCCATGGCCCAGCACCAAAGTACATCTCCCACATGTTAGTGCCATATGAACCATCTCACACTCTGAGGACTTCAGGGACCGGCCTCCTGCTGGTGCCCAGAGTCAGGACTAAACATGGGGAATCAGCGTTTCAGTTTTATGCAGCTAAAACCTGGAACAGTCTTCCTGAAGATGTGAGACCTACTACTTTGACAATGTTTAAATCCAGGCTCAAAACGGTTCTGTTTAGCTGTGCGTATGACTGAAAGGTTTTTATTCTGCACTCTGTTCTTTTAAAGTTAATTTTATGATAATTATTTATGTTTTGATTTGTTTGTACGCACTTTGAATTACTTTGAACACAAAGTGTGCTATATAAATAAACATGCCTTCCGTCGCTTTTTTATTGGTCTAATCGTAACTATTAGACAAGTCCGGTCCTTGTTGACATTATGGTTGCTAGGTAACAGTTATAAAATTACCTCTACTTAAGTCATATCTGCTGCCTCTGTCCAACCAGGAAGTCAAATTATAAACTTCGCCAAAATAATAATTTAATTAATTAATTAATTTGTTTGTGAATGAAAAATTATCACATTTCTATCTCCACTGGGCTTTCAAAACGGCATCGAACCATTATTTCATTCATTCATTCAAGCACATGCAAGGTGAGTGAAGTGTCTTGCTCAAGGACTCAATGATTCACAGTTATAATGCACAGGAGGTATATTCATTTGATTACTACTTTGTGGCACCAAAGCTGTCTGAATACCTCCAGTCTTGGTTAATCAAGACGTTTTGGGTTGTTGGACGTGTTATACAAAGCAGGGTTTTAGGTACTGCTAAATTGTAACCAGAAGTAGATGATTGTGTAACTCTTTTGATTTGGCTCTGCGTTGTGTTCTGGGTGTTGCGGTAAAGATGACAAAGGCTCAGTCCAGGTTCAGAAGGTTTACTGTTTAACAAACAGGAAAGTCACCAAAAAAATTCACAGCAGCACAGGTATATGAATCAAAAACAAAATAACTGATTTGGTGGAATTCGATACTACTGTTAACCTGTTTCCTGTTATGAGCTAAAAATAAAGCCTGATACCGCTTCACGCCATTCCACAAATTTACTGGAGAAACAGCAGGGTAGCACAGCAGGACACACGTACTGTCCTTTAGTCCGTCTGCAGCGGAGCATAGAGCAGTGCACAGGGCTCCATCAGTGGAGTTTATGCAAATGAGCCATGTGACTTTAAGTTTGGTTTCTATAAACGTAAACAATGTGCTCAGATCTTCCCTTATGTGATTACGTATCTACTAATAAAGCGTGTGAACCTGTGATGACTTTAAAAGCTTTTATTTTCACTCTTATATACAGTTGGGTTTGTCCAGGTAGATGTTTTGTATAATATCAGAGGTAATAAAAGCTCCTTACCGCTGGTTAGGAAGCTCCTGAGGTTCCTATGCTAAAGGAGCTATGAGAGGAAGCACACAGGCTCCTTTTCCTGACTCCTTCCTAACTCAGCGGACTATTCGGACAGTCCTTATCATGGCAGACGGTGATGCACATTGGGTTTTGGCTTAAGGAGCTAAAAGCTTCAAGGCCAATTTGACGAATTCGGAACGAGCCTTAACCTGGTTTAGTCCTGGTTTGGTTCTTAGTCTTGGTTTATTCTTGATTATTGATATAATATTTATCTTTTTTGAGCTGGTTTATGCCTAGTTTAGTTTAGTTTCATCCTGTTTACTCCTAATTTGCTCCCAGTTTAGTGTTTTACTCTTGCATTCCCAAATAGGCCGGTTAAGCCATTTTTATATTTAGTCACTCAACACTTAAAAAATCCAAACTGGGCTTCAGAAGTAGTGCACTCCAGCTCACAAAAAGAGCACTGCTGAAGGGCCCTAGAGGATGTAGGGTCGGAGCATTCTGCACTAGAGTGGACTTCACACATTACACTCACGGTTAGCATGTCACACTGCTGTACTGAGGTCTAGTGGACAGCACTCCACCAAAACACTCGGAGCTGAGGTGTACAGGGGGAAATATTCAAAATTACAACTGCAGCTTCCAGTTGAGCAGCCACAAGAGTCGTCTGTGGGTTATTTGTTGAGAGCACTGCAAAAACAGCCATTTTAAAATAAGTATCTTTATAAAAAGCATATACATTTGTACATTTAAACTGGAGAAAAAGAGCACTTCAAACAGTGGGAAAACATATGAGACAAGTTTGAGAAATCCTGCATTATTAATTTATCTACATCTCCACAGATCAAAATGCCTTGTTCCACCTTGTGATGTCATGAAGAGGTCGTTTTCAAATTGACAGCTACCTTTTACCTTTTATTCTGGAGAGATAGGCAATTCCAGGTCTGAAATTATCCAAATGTTATAGTGAAGGTGTGTGGAGTTTAAAAACACAGTAGAGCACCTGTATCACCACATGACATCACAAGGTGAAACAGAGTGTTTTCTCAGCCTAAATATGCAGGGTTTGTGTGTTAAGCATGTGTGAATGAAACAAAACACAACTCCGGGTATGTTTTTGATGAAGAAACAACATTATAACATAGATCAGAAAATAGTGTAATATGGGCCCTTTAATTATCACCACTGAGTGTGTTTTATGAAATGCGGAGATATTATTTTGCACATAAGTTATACTCTGACTGCGTCCTTGTAAAGTGGTGCTGTTGTGAGAATGCCCACACCAGACTACACTTCATTAAATTTAACCTTCACTACTTCAGCTGCTGCATACAAATACATCAGTACTATTCAACTCATTCAAAGTTTATTTTTACTACTTTTAGTTACTACGTTACGCTATGTTCTGATCTATGTTATAATGTTGTTTCCTCATCAAAAACATGCCTAGTTGTGTTTTGTTTCATTCACACATGTTTAACACACAAACCCTGCATATTTAAGTTCTTCTCTCAAACAGAAAACACTTTGGTCCACCTTGTGATGTCATGTGGTGATACAGGAAATGCTTCACTGTGTTTTTAAACTCTATACACTTTCACTAGAATCATTTGGATAATTTCAGCCTTGCATTGCCAATCGCTACTGAACAAAAGGTATAAGGAGCTGTTAACTTGAAAATTACCGCTTCATGACATCTCAAAGTGGAACAGAGCATTTTGAGATTTGGAGATCTAGACAGACTAATAATAAAAGGTTACTCAGACATGTGTGAATGAAATAAAACACAACTCCAGGTATGTTTTTGATGAGGTAAGAATATTGTAGCATGACTAAAAGCTCACAAGAGTCAATTTTACGTAATATAGGACCTTTAATGTTTTTATGTGTGTAACTATAAAAGGAAGTAAGGCCACAACATGCAATTTTAACTGGTGGTAACTTTAACTGTAAAATGATCTTTGTATTTAAAGGCGCTGTACCAGATTTTTTTCTGTCTTAAAAACATGAAAAACAGAACTGGTTCATTTCAAACGGTTTGGAGTGGTCCAAAGTTATTCGTCAGTTACCTTATGCATTCTGGGCATCCTAATCATTCACAGTGATAAGTTTATAAGCGCTTTATAGAACTTTCAGAGGCCAGAGCAGAGTTTTGCAGTCATGGTAAAGTAATGCTAATGTTCACTTCCTGATTAACAGACAATAAAATAATTAGGCCCGAGCCCCTACAGAGCGTAGAGCCTATTTCTTTTCATGCTTTTTGCTTTTTCGCTATTGCTAATCGTATAAAAACCTGAATTGCCCAAAAAAATATTTTTTTAATATGTTGCATCACTGGGCATAAAAAAATGTCGCAACAGCGCCACCTGCAAAAGTTAAAATACATTGCGTCAATGGGAGACGTCCCGACGTCAATTTCCTGCACATCATCTAAATAAGTGGGGCATCAAAAGTTATCCAATTTATGTTGATACCTACCACCTACTACTCTATGTACCAACTACTGCTATCATCGCCAGTTTGGTCTCTGGGCTCCTGATAAGTTGCCCCAGTGGTATTGAAGCAGGGGTCAAATGCAGTGGTGGATGAAGTGCTCAATTTTGTGCAAAATTTTACTTAATTTCTGTACTTTATTACTTGTACTTTGTTACCTTCCACCACTGGTCAAATGCAGAGTATAGATTTCCCTATAGGGACAATCAAAATGTAAGTGATGTGTAAAGCAGTATTTCAGTGTAAGAAGTTGTCACTCTGAAATACTTAAATTCATTTCTTTTTCACTGTTCAAACTTTTAAGGCACCTCGGGCAGCCTAATAGTATGCAGTTAGGTAGTAGTAGTAGTAGTAGTAGTAGTAGTAGTTAGGCTTACACGTACATTACATTGGAGTTCTCATGTCAAGTGTTGAAAGAAAGACTTCCCTTTTACGTGCAGGACACGGCGGAGGAGGTAAGCCCCACTTATGACACTATTTAAAGTGCAGATGACAGGTTTTCATGTATTTCAAATTATTACTTGGTTTGAAGGGGTAGTACATGTGGTAAATATTTATCATAGTTTTACATTAGTTAGGTGTCAGTTTGTGGAAAAGATGTTGTCTTTTATTTTTAAAGGTCCTATATTACACAAAATAGACTCTTGTGAGCTTTTAGCCATGTTATAATGTTGTTACATCCTCAAAAATATACCTGGAATTGTGTTTTGTTCCATTCACACATGTTTGAGTAAACCTTTATTATTCGTCTGTCTACATCTTCAAAGCTCAAAATGCTCTGTTCTACCTTGTGATGTCATGAAGTGGTAGTTTTCAAGTTAAAAGCTACCTTTTACATTTTGTTCAGTAGAGATTGGCCATTCCAGGGCTGAAATCATCTAAATGATTCTAGTGAAGTTGTATAGAGTTTAAAAACACAGTGGAGCACGTTGTGTATTACCACATGACATCACAAGGTAGAGCAGAGTGTTTTCTGTTTGACAGAAGAACTCAGCCTAAATATGCAGGGTTTGTGTGTTAAACATGTGTCAATGAATGCATGTGTCTAATTATTAATATCGTGTAAAGCAAGTTTTGGCCCTTGTTAATGTTGCTGGGTAGCAGTTATGAAATTACTTGTATGTATAAAATTAAAGTTGCAAGCGGCATCAAACAGCCCTCACGGGCCGCACTTTGCACTCGGCCAACCCGGCACTCCTTATGGGTGGCGCTAATGCGCCGCTTGCCTGTGTTTTCATGCGCCTTTGGGCTGTACTTGTCACTAAACAAAGTCTACATACATTGGAAGCGGTGAGGCACAAAATGCTATAACATGGGTTTTTGAGGCATCACAGTGGCAACACTGTGCAAAATATAAAGTTGGCCCCTGGATTTTTTTGACAGGGACAACCTGAAGAGTCACTGTGCCAAATTTCACGTTCTTCAAAGTAGCTAATAAGTTGTATAAGACTTTGCCAAATTTCACGTTCTTCAAAGTAGCTAATAAGTTGTTATAAGACTTTGAAATGTACGAAAATGAGGACATTTTCCCATTAGGATAACATAGGCTCTTTCGCGCATCGCCATGGCCACCCAGTAAAAGATATAACATGGGTCCAATTGGCTTTTTTGATCGGGATGACATGAAGAGTTATTGTGTGAAATTTCACATTATTCCATGAAACTAATATTTTTGTTATGAATGGGAAATTTTGGGATCACTCCCATTAGGATAACATGGGCACTTTGGTGCATCGCCATGGCAACACGGTGCAAAAAATGACATGGGTCTGATTGAGTTATTTAATAGGGATGACCAAATGGAATTTTGTGTCAAATTTGTATCATTTCGGAAAACTAAATTTTCAGCCCTCCATACAAATGTATTTGTTATTCTGTAGGGGGCGCTATCGTTCCAATTTTGTTTCTTTCACAATTGTAGGTTTAAGCAAGAAAAAGTTACAACTGATTCGAATTTAAGCCCAATCGGACTTTGCATACGCAAGCAGGAGCAAATTTTGAAATTGGAAAATTGCAGAAATTCTGTAGTGCGCTATAGTGTTAATTTTGATAAGACTTTATACTGCATTCCATTCATGCCCGAGTCACACATATGTGACGTGAATTGGAGCTCTGTAGACCAATGCCCGTGGTGATGAGCAGATATCGAAAAAAACAGCAAAGGCGTTTTTCGGCGGCCTGGTACGGGTAAACCGCGTGGAATTTTGCAAAAACATGGATGTTTTATGAAAACCCTTGTGTGGATGTAGCATGTGAAATCTGAGGTCATTTGGGCCAAAAATGTAGGACTAGATGCGATGTGAATACACGCAGCTAAAAAAGTGGCGAATTTTCAATCCAATATGGTCGATTTCCTGTCCAGTGCTTCAGTTGAGTTTTAGGCTTGCCTCACAGTGCTCTGTCACTGTTCCGATTTTTGTGCATGTACGTCAAACATAGGGGTCAACTTGTAGGTCAGCCGTTGAGTCGGTGGGCATGGGGCATAGTCACAATGCCAATTTTATTAAGTTTTTCGCCGGACCGGTCAATTCTATACCCCCATGTGAGACTTTTCGTCGACGTTCAGGGGTGAAAAATGTGATTGTTTGGGCGGAAAAATAAGAAACTGACGAAGAACAATGTCCCTCGCCCTCACTGCATCCAGAGCTATTTGGGAGGGCCCTGTGCAACACATTTCCAAAAGCTTAGTGTCTTTAGCTATAATCCATTTTATTAGCAACTTCTCACAGAAACAGGCCTGCGCAATCCTGACTGGAGCTAGGTGGGTTTCCCCTGAGCGTTTTACTTTCCCACATCAACTTTAAACGTTCACCATGATAATCCTCCAGCTCCTCCAGACCAAGCTCCTGTTTGAGATCTGGAGATGTCCTCAGGAGTTGGCCCACTGCTCATAACAGGTTCCTTTGCACTGGATGAAGGGTGGGTAGAATAATGCCGAGGACAAATCTCCCTATAGGACGCCACACATCACCACATCAACATATTGACAAAAGACGTTTCACCGGCCCCCATTTGAATTTGCATTTCTATCTTTTAACCACTCCAAGACCAGAATCCCAGCTACCCTAAAGCGTTCTTTATCTCTCCTCTCCCTTCGCGCTGACTACATGAAAAGAATATTCACTGTCTAATGAGACGCTAGAGAAAACAATGCTTAGTGATCAGCAGTTCTGACAGTGCGCCTGCAGGAGAGGGCTAGGGCTAACTACTCTGCCGCTGGATTTGTGGAAGGACATCCTCTTTTTAGATCTGTATGCACAAAGAGAGGAAAAAACCACATTATGAGCCAAGGTCGCAGGGGTGCCGTCTGATACGTAAAGCGTAAATAATAACTCCAAAGAGTAATTTAAATGCAAACACAGGGCTAGCACCTGCAGCCTCACTGTACACATTGAGATGCATGCATGCTAGCCACATTAGCATAACAGCACAAACAACTGCAGTGGTCACAATAGTCTAGATATGGACTAGACAGGGCATCAGGTGTTTTATTTTGTATATTTTTAACCGCCCTCTCCAGTGATTGCATTGACAAGCATACGGCAGGATTGGGCTGGAATAAATTAGGCTGACATTTGGTATTGCTATGGTGGATGAAGTGCTCAATTTTGTCACTTAAGTAGAAGTACAGATACAGAGGTAAACGTTACTCAAGTAGAAGTTTCACATGAAAAAATCTACTTAAATTAAAGTATTTAAGTACCCGTTTAAAAATGTACTTTAAGAGTGTTAAGTGTTGTTCATTTTGTTTGCTCAAAATCGAAGATTGAACTCGAAAACTTTAGGCAGGATGTTACCACAAACATGTAGGCCTATCACGATAACAAATTTTGAAGTATGATATATTGCTAAAAGAGAAATATTGCGATAAACGATAATATATGCCACTGATTAAGATCAAGTCTCACTAAATGGCTTGAGCTGTAACACATAAATAGCATAATGAACCAATAATTAGCCATAAAAGTGACTCTTCAGCTCAAATCTTATCGTAGTACAAGTGAAATAACAAAATTCTCCCCACTTTTGCAAAGAAAAAGTACTTGCAATAAATATTGAGCCCCAAAATATATAGTTTCAGCTCTCAAAAAAAGTCGATATAATAATTATTGTGACAGGCCTACGAGCAACCAAAAAAAGTCGATATAGTAATTATTGTGACAGGCCTATGAACATGGTAAAAATAACCCTTCAAATCATATGAAAAGTACTTAGTAGTAGTTTTTACTTTTTAGTCCAGTTCAAAAATGTATTGGAGTAGAAAGTACAGATACCTGCTCCCAATTGCAGTGAAGTAAAAGTAAAAAATATCCACTGTAAAATTTACCTTACTACAGATACCAAATTCTACTTAAGTACAGTACTTTACTACATGTACTTTGTTACCTTCCACCTCTAGGTATTGTGAATGTAGTATGTTCACAATGGTGTGGGGTTAGGGATAACTTAAGTTTCAAAAATCAAGTTAAGCGTTGGCATGTGTCTCACAATCTTATAAATAACATAGGTATTTAAGGACCTGTACCGATATGAACCATGACTCAAAAACATGTTTCAGAAAGAAATGGCCTTGCTTAGTTACTTTTATTCACTGTAATATCGAAACCAAAAACCATAACAGAGAAGCTGTGTGGGATACTCACACACTTGTTTCCATATGGTTCTCATCCACCAGCGTTTCAGATTAGAACTTGCTTCCTTATGGTTCATTATAAAAAAAAATCTTTAAAAATGCATATATCGGAGGACTTCCGGTTCGGCGACTGATGGAGTAGGACAGGTGACTCAGGGGGCTCCCGTGAAAACGATAAAAAATATATCAGGGCCTTTTTATCGACACTGTGGCAAGACATTTTGGGACAAAACTTTTTTTTTTTACATCACGGACCACCGACATGCCTCCAAAACCAAAGAAAACAAGTAGCTCCACAACAGCACAAACTCGGCCCTCTGCCACGATAACTCTGGCCCTCTCGCCTCCTCCAGGTGTGGTTGCCCTCACTTCGGACATGAGTTCTGCAGACTTTAAGGCTGAACTGCTCGCTAGCCTCCGAGGCGAGGTGGTAAGCATTTTTAGAGCCGAGCTGGCGACAACCATGTCCGACAATTTCACCACAATAAAGTCGGAGTTGCAAGATGTGAAAACCGAACTAAGTGTTAAGGCGGAGATGGGCAATTTAAAGGCGACGGTACGTGACATGGAGGGCTCGCTGATGACCTGTACAGATGACGTCTCACTCCGATCTGTGGTCGATAAACTGTCAGCCCAAGTTGTCTCTCTCTTGAGAACAAATGCGACGATTTGGAGGCGAAATCCCGCCGCATTTTTTTTCCCGTGTTTTGCCATCCATCCATCCATTTTCTTCCGCTTATCCGCGATTCTTCCTTGTATCCGCGATCTTGTGCTTCGGTTAGGGACTGATGGAGTAGGACAGGTGACTCAGGGGGCTCCCGTGAAAACGATAAAAAATATATCAGGGCCTTTTTATCGACACTGTGGCAAGACATTTTGGGACAAAACTTTTTTTTTTTACATCACGGACCACCGACATGCCTCCAAAACCAAAGAAAACAAGTAGCTCCACAACAGCACAAACTCGGCCCTCTGCCACGATAACTCTGGCCCTCTCGCCTCCTCCAGGTGTGGTTGCCCTCACTTCGGACATGAGTTCTGCAGACTTTAAGGCTGAACTGCTCGCTAGCCTCCGAGGCGAGGTGGTAAGCATTTTTAGAGCCGAGCTGGCGACAACCATGTCCGACAATTTCACCAAAATAAAGTCGGAGTTGCAAGATGTGAAAACCGAACTAAGTGTTAAGGCGGAGATGGGCAATTTAAAGGCGACGGTACGTGACATGGAGGGCTCGCTGATGACCTGTACAGATGACGTCTCACTCCGATCTGTGGTCGATAAACTGTCAGCCCAAGTTGTCTCTCTCTTGAGAACAAATGCGACGATTTGGAGGCGAAATCCCGCCGCATTTTTTTTCCCGTGTTTTGCCATCCATCCATCCATTTTCTTCCGCTTATCCGCGATTCTTCCTTGTATCCGCGATCTTGTGCTTTCGGTGAGGGTTGGAACGTAGATTGACCGGTAAATCGAGAGCTTTGCCTTTCGGCTCAGCTCCTTCTTCACCACAACAGATCGGTACAGCGACCACATCACTGCAGATGCTGCTTAGACTGCTGCCTCTGCGACGCGACCCCGGATAAGCGGAAGAAAATGGGTGGATGGATGTTTTAACATGGGATAGAGCGCCTCAGATTTGAATAGCCACAGAAACACTCTCTGAAATAGTTTTTTTTACTCCAACCATTCAGACAGAGATGTTCACTATCAACACGTCCAAACCATTTGTTGTTGTTGATGTGGGGATGGGTGTGTTTTTAAAGTGCTTCATTCAATTACTTTTACTTGCTATATTCATGTGTAATATGTTAGGCCATCATTGTATCAGAGGGACAAAGTTGGTCAGTGAAATCGACAAATTCTCTCAAAGTTGCCCATATCTATGTATCAAGAATAATTAAAGGCCCCATATTACACAAATTTTGGATGTATGTTATAATGTTGTATCTTCATCAGAAACATACCTGGAGGGGTGTTTTGTTTCATTCACACATGTTTATCACACAAACCCTGCATATATAGGCTGAGTTCTTCTCTTAAACTGAAAACATCCTGTTCCACCATATGTCATTGAATAGTGATACAAAAAGTGCTCCATACATCTTCACTAGAATCATTTAAAAAAATGCAGTCCTGGAACTGCCAAACTTTAAAGCTACATCTGTTGTTTCATAAAGTACTGCATAGTATTGCACTTTACATCAAAACTAGTAGTACTAGTGGTGCTTTGTATAGCACTTGAGATGGTTTCTGTATCGTTTTTATAGTTTTTGGATATGACAATGTTTACCTTCACTCTGGTACTAACCTTTACCGTTAGTACCAGAGTGAAAGGGAGGACAGGCCAGATCAGACAGATTCTAGATACGAAGGAGCCAGAGAACAGAGAACAGAGGACACTGACAACACTTTGAGTTAAAGTGAAAAAAATGATTTGCATTAAAAGTGGAATTATGAGTGGATTCAAGTATTGTTTTACAATGAACAAAAAGAGAGCATGCGCTTATACCCAAAACAAATAAAATTGCACTCAGGCATAGTATAGTACTTTCAATGTCTGTTACTGTCTGTTCAGTATTCTTTCAATGTTCACTGTGTTTGTAACCAGTCGGGTTACAAGCTGCCAGTTTGTTTGACTCTTTGGGCTGGGGCTCACCATCCAGTACTGGAAAATGATCCTTTCTCCTCTGCACGTCTGCAGTTCTCAGTTTCGATCCAACAAAGAAACCTGACCTAAAGACAAGGTCAGAATAAAGTAGCTTAAAATAATGCACTATATTGCTATTCTATCCTTTTGCTACTGTTTACATTATTTTCACAAATAATAAACATGTTGTACAACAATAAAATTATATTATTATTCGCAATTGCTGTATGAATAAGCCAAATAAAATAGCTTAATTGTCTCAATACAGGAATATTACTAGTTCAGTTTTTTTGAGTATATAGTCAATAAACCTTTAAAATAACAAAAAATAGTGTTAAAGTGCATTACAATTACACTATGGCTTTTAGTTCTAATAATCTGCACCAAAATAATAACTAAGTGACACTTAATTGCACTTGACTTTTTTTTAACAGTGCTCTGAACCACGTTAGCACCATAGGACAGGGGTGTCAAACTCATTTTCACCGAGGACCACATCAGCAAAATGGTTGCCCTCAAAGGGCCAGATGTAACTGTGAAATTGTATAAATGTAACTAAATGTAACCAAATGTAACCAAATGTAACCAAACTACAAACTACTTTTTGAACTTGTTAATTAACTGTTTCTGTATTTATTACTTATTCAAGTTACAAATATTGCATATGCATTTGCACAGATGTAAAAAATGACTGTGGAATTGTGTATCTCCTGATAAACTGACATTTTAAGACAGTCATACATTTTAATTTACCTTGTCGCGGGCCACATAAAATGACGTGGTTGGCCACATTTGGCCCAAGGGCCTTGAGTTTGACACATGTGCCATAGGATAACAAAAAAATCTGCTACTATCACAAGGAGCACAATTATAACACTTTTTAACAACCAAATAAAAGTATTGTGTACAGAACTTTTACCGTAAGTTACATGAAGGATTTAGTAAAACAACCCACAGCTAATCATTTTAAGCTCTAAACAAGGCATTTTCATTGTAAAAAGGCTAACGGAGGTTAGCCTAAAGCTAGCGGAAATTAGCATAAAGTTAGCGGAGGTTAGCATTCTAAGTTAGCACGTTGGTGAGTCCCATATGTATTGTCCTAACTCGGCTACGGGGTTTCCCAGGCTTCCGTGTGCTCTCAGCACACAGCAACTTCAGTATCTTAAGATTTTAACCAACGTTTTGTCACCAACATGAATGGTAATGATACTTTAGGTAGTTTTTATATTGTTTGTGCTCACCAATCTCAGAAAATCACAAGCAGAATGCCGATTCACTACGTCAGCTTTTCACAACAACACGAGCTAAGAACTCGTGGTCAGCGTCTGATGCGAGACTGAGCAGCACGAAGGGGCACAATGCCAGAGATTAACCTTGACCTTTTTGGCTAATGCCACATCAGACTATGCTGCTATTGGTTGCTCAGTGTGTTTATTTATTACATCTTTTAAAAGTTTTTTTTTTCTTTTTATCATATTTAAATTATCATATTTATGAACTTATATTTAAATGTTATTTATCAATATTTATTCCCATTGTGATTTTAACCAAGTGTATCAATATTTATCTGTTTTTAATCACGGTTTTAACACTGGGTTACAGAGTGTTACAGGTTTTAAATTCTGCACTCTTCTCTTTTAATGTTAATTTTATGATTATTATTTATGTTTTTATTTGTTGTATTGTGATTTTAATGTCTTTCTTATTCTTTCTTGTTTACCAACAGCTTATTAACGTTCTTCTAATGACCAACTCCTTTGATGTTTTCCAGTCAGGTTTTAGACCCCACCACAGCACTGAGACTGCTCTTATCAAGGTGACATTGACATCCGCCTGAACACTGATGCAGCAAAGTCTCAGTCTTGATCCTGTTAGATCTGAGTGCTGCTTTTGACACTGTCGATCATGGGATCCTCTTACAGAGACTAGAGGACTGGGTGGGCCTCTCTGGTACTGCACTAAACTGGTTCAAGTTCTATCTAAAAGACAGAGTACTTGAAATTGGAAAATGTGTCTCAGATAAAATGTCCCTGATCTGTGGGGTGTCCCAGGGGTCAATCCTGGGACCCCTGTTGTTCAATCTCTACATGCTGCTGTTAGGCCAATTAATACGCAGCAATAATGTGTCCTACCACAACTATGCAGATGACACTCAGATCTATGTCTCACTGGCAGCAGGTGAATATGGACCAGTGAAATCACTCTGCCACTGCATCCAACAGTGTGTGGATGCAAAACAACTTTCTCCAGCTAAACTCAGACAAGACTG
>KN478166.1:0-49126 GCA_000787095.1 Periophthalmodon schlosseri | reverse complement strand
AGAGAGGGGGGTGAGAGAGAGGGGGGGAAAGAGAACAGGGAAGGGGGAGAGACAGGAAAAAAGAGAGGGAGGTAAAGAGAGGGGGAGAGAGAACATTAAGGCGAGTGGACAAAACTGAATTGGCTTGTCATAACACTTTTATAAGCACATTTACATTTGACCAATTCTAATTGAATTCAAGTTTAAAATCAACCTGCACTGTTCTGTATTTTCATCTAATAAATGAAATATAAAGCATGGTACAAATTGGCAACATTATATGAAGATAAGATAAAATATAAAATAAAATTGATAGGGCGTCAGCTGTATGTAGATCTGGGCATTGCTACCTGTGCTTCTCAACCAATCACCTCAACTCAGCCATAGAAATACACTCTCTTCCTCTGTCTTCCTGCCATTTTAGCAACACACTGCAACCCATCATCACAGCAGCAAAACCATAAGCCTCCTCAGCCTCTCAACTCTTCAGCACCAAAGTTCAGTTCAGTTAGACAACACTGAGCACGTCTTTTATAGGGCTATATGGAATGGTATTGATAGTGAGAGGGAAAGAAAAATGCAATGCATAGCCTCACTATCACTACTTGCTCCTTTTTTGTCTATTTTGTCTTAGAGGTTAACAGTATTTTCAACTGAGAGAACGAACTTCTTCCTTCTTAAATTCATAAATAATTTGTAATCAGGAATCAGTGAGGGCAAACAGATTTATATTTGGTCCTTGTAGTAGCACGCAACAGCAGCAGGCCCCAGTCATTTCTAAACTACAGGGAGGTATTCAAGTTTATTCACTATTAACAGACAAGAGAACAATGGTATTCTCGAAATGGGAATAACCCCAGCGGGAAGACTAGTAATTTGTGGCAAAAGATTGGTTTAGTTCAAGTGTTACAAGTGATTCTACTCTGAATTTGAATTCCTAAATTTGAAGTCCTCCCCAAGAACAATTTTCTATTGATTTTTTGATATTACCAAGAGTTGGAAGTTTAACAGAAACCGTGTTTTAAGACAAGACTTTTATCAAACAAAAGCCTTTATCAGGGAAACTCTGATAAATGTCTCTGATGCTTGTCTGGTTAATATTAAAGGTGCTGTACCTGATTTTACCTCTTAAAAACAGAGTTCTTTTTAAATGGTTTGGTCCAAAGTTATTCCTCACTTATCTTATGCATTCTGAGCATCCTAATTATTCACAGTGATGAGTTTATAGGCACGTTTACAACTTTCAAAGAGCAGAGCGAAATTTTATCGTCAAGGTAATGCTAACAGCACACATCCTGATTCTCGGACAGTAAAAAGCGGCCTAATTAGATGCAGGCAGCACACAGCAGACTTATTTTGACCTCAAGAGCCTCAATATATCTGCACTGGGGCAAGACAGATTTTGCTCAAATATATGGAAAAAATCTTTTAAAATCCCTTTAATATTAATGATATAATTTAAGTTTGATCAAATAAAAGATGATGTGTTTGCACAGATAGATTCAGAAGTCCAGAACCAAAAAACTAGACTAGAGACAAAACTCATGGCATCCTCACTGAATTCAACTTGAGTATCATATATAAAGACAATTATTGCCCATCAGTGGTCCTCTTCTCACACCAAGTACCACCTAAGATATTATCTGCCTTTCTGAGCACCGCCAGATCTAAGCCAGGACTATATCAGATCTAAATTAGGGCTAAACATGGTCTGAGACTAAACCAGGTCTAAAATGAGACTAAACCAGGGATAAGGTAGTTCAGAGACAGCCCGCATTCCACTATTTGAGAAAACACTGGCCTAAATAATCCTGCTTGTCTTCATGGAGAGGTCACTGCCTTGGCTGGAATGCCTGCACTTTCCCCATTATGGCCCAAATAAAGTTGCTCTTATCTCGTCTCATCTCTATAAAGTTTAAAGATCCTATATTACGCAAAATTGACTCCTGGGAGCTTTAAGCCATTTTATAATGTTGTTACCTCCTCAAAAACATACTCGGAGTTGTGTTTTGTTGCATTCACACATGAGTAACCCCTGGTTTGAGTAACCCTATATTATTAGTCTGTCTACATCTCCAAACCTCAAAATGTTCTGTTCCACCTTATGATGTAATGAAACGATAGTTTTCAAGTTAACAACTACCTTTTAACTTATGTTCGGTAGAGATTGGCAATTCCAGGGCTGAAATTATCCAAATGATTCTAGTGAAGGTCTATGCAGTTTAAAAACATGGTGGAGCACTTCCTGTATTACCACATGACATCACAAGGTGGAACAGTGTTTTCTGTTTGAGAGAAGAACTCAGCCTAAATATGCAGGGTTTGTGTGTTAAACGTGTGAATGAAACAAAACACAACTCCAGGTCTGTTTTTCAGTAGGAATGAATATCATAACATATATCATAAAATAGCGTAATCTAGGTCCTTTAACTTGCGCCTAACCATATATGTGTGTAGAGTCCTCCCCTCACCTGTAGCGTGCTGACCACCTCTTGCATCTTGGCGCGGCCCAGGTCCAGGAAGCTCTCGATGAGGTCTCCGTCGATGAAGCCTGTGGCCTGCTCCGTCTTCCTCTCCGTGTGGAAAGACCTCCAGGTGCAAAGGCCGTCAAGGAAAACCGACACAACATGGCTGCCTCCCACTACAGCGGTCAGAGCGCATGTATCATCAGCTCTGAGGAGGAACTGCAGTGCCGGGCTCTCCATTCTGCTTAAGGGGGGGTGCCAAAGGTGTGACTAACAATCTAAATACGCCTTTGGGAATGTGGGCGAGAGATGAGAGTCAGTGCTAAGTTTGCAATCCTCACCAAACCACACAGACATTGAATTAAGGTTGTTTTTTCTGTCTAATGGTGAAGTTGTAGTAGCGAGTGCAATGTGCAGTAGGGCTGTAGTGGCAAAAGCTCTCAAAATGATTCAAAATCCCTATCATTTGTAATCTTGCTAGCACCAGACTGATATGTGTAGCCCTCTGTTTGGAGTTCTACACATTTATCAATCTGGGACAGGGTTATATTATTTGACCACATTAGAGACCCAAACTGTACCACAAGCTCACATGCAAATGCCAGTAAACAGCGTCTTCATACGAAAAAGGAATGAAATACTACTATACTATAACTCATTCTATTCATTCTTCTTTCTGCTGTTCTGTATATAAATCCTTTAAAATTTCAATAAAATAACTAATTGTCTTATAAATATTTTGGTCGACTAAGACAGATTAATTGACTGAAGAACTAAAACGGGGGCGTCCAAACTTTTTCACCAAGGGCCACATCTTGAAGCATACGGACTGGTGGTCAATACAGCGGCTCATTCAAATGGGTGCATTTTACATAGTTTTGATGGACCTTTTGTATCTTTAATAAGCTTGGTACATTCATTTTTGTCTGTATCACAATGCAATTTGACGTTACTGAGGTTATAGTGATAGAATTACTTAAATTTGCTGTAAAAAAAATCTGCTTATGATGAATTGGGCCATCTTGAACCATGATCACGATCAGAAGTACCAAGCTAGCACTGACAGATACATCTGTCTGAAAACACTCTGTTCCACCTTGTGATGTCATGTAGTGGTCGTTTTCAAGCTAACCTTTTACCTTTTATTCAGCAGAGATTGGAAATTCCAGGGCTGAAATTATCCAAATGATTCTAGTGAAGGTGTATGGAGTTTAAAAACACAGTGGAGCACTTCCTGTATTTCCACATGACATCACAAGGTGGAACAGAGTGTTTTCAGTTTGACAGAACTAACCCTAACTGTGCAGGGTTTGGGTGTTAAACATGTGTGAACGAAACAAAACACAACTCCAGGTCTGTTTGTGAGAGAAAACATTATAACAAAGATCAGGGAATAGTGCAATATGGGACCTAAGGATTTAAAGTGCCTATGACAGGTTAGACTATTCATTTCACGAAACATGGTTAACGTCATTATATTTAAGCAACGTCTTTCCCACATAAAACAATTTCTTATTAGCACTGCGCAAAGTCTAATTATCTCTTGATGAATTAGTATCAATATATTAAGTGTAGCCTGCTATCAAACAACAATTAAAAACAACAGAGCGGCGTTTTGCTAGCTTCCTTTGCTAAATGACTTTCCGTTAAACAAGCACATGAGTAAGTAGCCCGTCTCACCAAACATTTTACGGGGAAATAATTAACTTTTGAATGAAATGACTGGGAACAGCTGCTACGCTAATTGGTTCACGGTGGCCCAATTTCTCCCCTGGTCCCTAGTCATTTTCAATCAGGCAAATGGTTGTGGAAAAGGCTATCAAGTACTTAGAAAGGCATTACTATTATGAAAGCATACATTTTGTTTGTAGTGGGCACAAACGTTAGCGCTAATGCAGACAGATTAATTGCAATAGCGTCGGATTTGCAATGCGGATAGTCAACAAAGCAAACCGCAAAGAACTTATGTACAATTGAAACAGCAAAATCACTCCCTAGGGTCTTATTAAAAGCTGCTAACTCTGTAGTTTAGATCTCTACAAACACGTTCTGAAATGCATGGGATTCTTGTATTAGTTTACCAGTTCAGATTTCAAATCTCAAGGCTCCTGGTAGTGTTGTCACGGTACTAAAATGTCTTGATTTTGATACTCAATGCTGTTTCTGATACCACCATAATAAAAAACACAATAGAATGTCATTATCAACATTAAATCATAGTTCTTTCTTTTACCATGTGGCCTTATATCTGTATAATCCCTCAGTCGTCCAGTAGGTTCCATAGTGGTCCATGGGCGTGTACTAGTCTATGTGTCTTATACTTGTGAAAGATACAGCTCAAGATCATTCTAAACCTATTCATTTTCATTTCTGTCCTGTATGTATGTGTAGTATCAATACCTGCTCAAGTGAGTATCTAGTTTCGATATTAGTTTTAGTATCGATTAGTATCTGATTTTCGATACTTTTGAAAACCCTGCGCACCGTTACTCAAATATCGCAGCTGGATTTTTGTTTTACAAAATTCCCCAAAAAATGAAAGGTTGACCCTATACAAATATATGATGCCACCCATTTCCGCTTAAATAATTGGTAAGATAAATGAACATAAACAATATTTTAAAAGATGCATTATGTAACATTTCTGCCACTTGTTTGTCTCCATGGAGGTATTGTTACTATACTCTTATACTTCCATGGAGACAAGCAAGTGACACCACCAGGCTAGTACACAAGAATGTACCATACTGTGGAGCAAACCAGAACAGTGACATCCGCATGGAGACAAGCAGAGAAAATACACAATGCACCTTTAAATAGATCTTTTTGCTTCTGCATAAAATTAAAAGCAACATAATACGTTTAAATAAGTGAATATTTCATTTTTGGTGAATAGCGCAGTTCAGTCATATTAGTACACAGTTGATGTATTGTGCATGTCATGTGTGTCAACCGTCGCCGTGGTAAAGGATATAAGCTGTGTTCGATCTTGCCCACGCTCTTGATGACTTTGTTGAGGCGGTTTTGCAGATCAAGCAGCAGACTGTACCAGCCCTCGGATAAAGATGTCACCAGGCCTGAAACACACAAAAACAAGACGGATGCTTTTATGCTTTTGGTCCACATTGGGAAATGAGTCCCCCATTCTTCAATGCTCAAGTGGTACCTTCCAAAAGGATTAGCCTATTGTGCAGGCTTTTATACTTTCAGCATGTGTGTGAAGCAAATATAAAATGAAAGAGGAAAATGGTAAATAAATTGTATCAAACTAGATTTAAAAGGCTTCCTAGTTGGTCAGTGTGTGTGTGTGTGTGTGTGTGTGTGTGTGTTTAATAGGTGTAGTTTTTGTCACTATTCGCACTCCAAGGAGTTTATAAGACACTAAAAAAAGCTTTATGTTGATATATACTGGATGATTTGAACATTTGTGTCTCATGATTTCTAGTCTATTTGGAAATACCAAAATGTGCATTATTTCAAGAGAGGGTATTATGAAAGTGGACTTTTCTGAGCTTTCTACCATGTTATCATGTTCTCTCATCAAAAACATGCCTGAAGGGGTTTCATATGTCAACCATTCATGTTTGAGTAATCTTGCGATCTCTCCCGGGCCCTATTCAATCCCTCTTTACTGATAACTGTAAGATTCTGTCCACGCTGATTGTGTTGTGATAGAGCTCTGAAGGGGGAGAGATTTAGCACGGGGAGCAAAGAGAAGGGAGACTCAGAGTGTCAAAAACGAAACAGAAACTAACTGACCTCATTCTTTGAGCACAGACTGTTGCTGAACCTAGACCTACCTATTTGCTTAGTTAAATCCAGGTGGTGACTTTTTTTTTTGGCCTGGCAGTGTATATATAATGTGTTAGCAAATAATAGACCCGAGAAGCGCAATTCCCCTCTTTAATGTACTGTTGGAGCAATTACATTAACCTTGTAAATGATATTACATCTCCTCAATTCTTACAATTATACTTAAGAGGTTTTCGAAAATGTTTTTACTCTTACTAGAGGAATTTCTAGGATCACTAGTCACTGCAGTGGGGAGTTTTGCAAAGACATCATTATCAGCGTGCAGCTAAATCCCTTGTTTGTTGAAGGAATTACTTAAACTTGAGTGAATTAATTTGATAAGGAAACTACTCTATAACATGAAAGCAAATTCAAAAGCACTGGTCACAAAGATCAGAATAGTGTACAGTGACTCCAAGGGGATAAGCTCCGGTCTTAGTGGTGTGGCTGCTCGGCTCCTAATGCCAGTCTGATGCTGCCTCTGCGCTGGGACCAGTTCCGTAGAAACATGGCTCATTTGGGGGATTCAATAATTTAGCAGCACTTCAAAATCTTTTACCCGCATTAGACACCGGAGCCGTACCTGAGGGAGCTGCCCACGAGAAGGAGGGCTGATAGAGAGAAGCAGGCTTTTTGTCCAATCTGACCAAATGAAAAATATTGCCTCAAATTGTGCCGGCTAAAAAAGAATAAATATTTGTAAAGATGAAGTTATGTTTGGCGCATGGAGCGGTTTTCATTAGATATAAAAACTACAAGAATTACCAATCATCCGATTTCTAGAAAAAAGTGTTTTGTAAAAGACTTGACTTTAAGAGCATGTTTTACCTGATATTGCACTTTCTTATTATGAAAAATATATCTGAATCAAAAATAATGCAAGATGGTCTCATGGTTCAGTGTCAAAAACAGAAGAAAACTCTACGTGTTTGGAATGTACCGGCAAACATTTTTACATTTGAACACATTTTTAATCCTGTTGGAATGTTCTAGATTTTGGTGTTCATTCACTTGAACCCTTTACATTTTTATGCACATATTTCCTGCATTTAATCATAGAGTAATGATGTCACAAGAACTAAAAGATACACTTGTATATAATAAGTCAAATGCTTGGACACGCCTCCTCATTCAATGTTTTTTTACTACTTTCTACATTGTAAATAAAGACTGAAGACTTCCAATATAACAAGAAAAATGTATGGAATTATGTTTTATATTTTAGATTCCTCAAAGTATCCACCCTTTGCTTTGTTGACAGTGCTGCAAACCCTTGGCCATCTCTTAATGCGCTTCATGATGAAGTCACAAATATAATGAACTGGAAAGATCATTTTAAAAACTATGAAGGAAAAATATGCATTTTAATTTGATGAAAATAAACATATATTAAATTATATTTTGACATATGAAACCTGGTCCCCTCTCCCTCTCCTCACCAGGCCCCTCAACTCCGCCGTTTCTCAATCAACGTACTTATGCAGACTTGTGTGTCTGTGGTCACGCTCCGTGCTCCAAGTGCGGTTCCAATTCAAAGTCCGCCCAGATGTGAACTTGCACCTCCAGTTTTACTGAGGATGCATCGGAGGAGACTTGTCCATGCCCGGCTCAGTATATTTCCCACAATGCACTTCACATACACACCGGCAGCCTGCTGCTCTTTCCTCCGCTACAAAGAGCAGCAGTGCACACAGAGCAGAGCCGTGTGGTCAAGCCCATAGATACAGAGCACGTGGAAATCAATGCAATGGATTTATTTGTAACAATTCTCCTATAAAACTCAGATTACTGCCAATTTCATTTTAAATTTCATTTTCAGATTTAAAATACCTCCAGAGAAGTACAACATCTAATTTTTCTTGAATGAAGCAACCAGTAACATTCATGTAGTATATAGAAATCTTAAAAGGCAAGTCCTCTCTAAGACACTTGCCACAGTCAGGACAGTTGACTAAAGATAGTGAAGAATAGAGCTATTGTGCTTGTGCCTGCTATACAGTTAGAATCTATGACACCAGTGGATCTTTATGTTATAATTTGGACATTTTCAACTGCAATATTGATCTAAGACAATTCCACTGGCTTCTGAGTAAGAAAACTGCGGTGGCCAATGGGAGTGCAGTACAGAGCAGCGGGCACGTCCCAGTGGTGGTGAAGACGGGGGTTGATCGGAGCAATGACGTCTTGAACAGGAGTATAAAGATAACTCAAACACGCATGAATCACTCGAAATACAACTTTGAGACGGTAAATGAGAAGGGAAACAACTATAACATGGTTAAAAGTTCTGAAAAGTCGATTTCACATAATAGGTCAGCTTTAAGCTCATGTTCATCTTGTCATGTCCTGTTATTTACTCTGAGAACACTCCAGCAGTATCTATCATGTAGTCTTTGAGAGCATAAAGACATCTCTCGTGTTGACAGTATCGGGCCTCCCTGAGCCCACACTTTAAATGAGCTCTTTGCCTGGCTGTTCATCACTGCCATTATTACAGCGCTGTGGTTTAAAGCGGCGTAATGAGGCGTAGAGCATCCGCTCCTCTCTGTGTTTAGACTTTGTGAAGGCGGAACATTACTTCACAACAAATGACCTCAAGACAAGTTCGCTGTGGGAGTAATTAGACCTAGACCTAACGGACATGTGGAGATAGGGGGCAGCACAGAGGCACAGTCCAGACAGCCAGACACAGGTTAACTATTCATGAGTAAACAAAAGACTGAATCAATGCTACTTATGTTCATTAACTACAACTCTGAGCTATGTTTTGGTTTCACTTTGAGCTGACACGTTGCTCCGCTTGCTGCCTCTGCAAATCCCATCACAAACAAGTGACAGTTTAATTTGGAAATCTCCCGTCGTGCAAAACAGGCAGAAGAGAGTGACGTCCATGCTGGATGGTTAATTAGTGTAGAAGCTCAGAGTTTTGGCACACATTGTACTGCTGTCCTTGGAACCATACTTTTAAATATATTCTTTCAATCTTTAGCGCTTGTAATAAAGTTTACAATGCCCATCATTCTAGAGGGTGGCTGTAAAAAACGAAACTACTTGAGACAGGTCATATTCCCAACAACTAAAAAGATTATCATATAACAATTTAGTGAGAACAATCTATGTTTCTTTCCCTCCTTTTATCGGCTGATCATGATTTTCGATATGATTGTCTCCTTTACGATAAAAGCGATTTCAATTTTATTTTCATGAACATAAACAGCTTTTATATACTATATTGGCTGAAAACAATGTATTAACATGTTTTATAAGGTTCACTTTTGTTTTGGGCTCTGTGAGTCACTCCCTCTTCAGAGCACTACCACTGCACATCGCATCAGGTTTGTCGTTGTTGCGTACAGTTTAGTATCATGTTTTTGTATATTTACGGAGGATTGTCGTGTGGGATTGTGGGCGGGGCATTGGACACATACAGCTAACCATAAGCAGGGTTTGAATAGGGCCCGGGAGAGATCGCTAAATTACTAAAACGTGCATGGATGACATCTAAAACCTCTTCAGGCATGTTTTTGATGAGGGAACAATGCTGTAACATGGTAGAAAGCTGGTAGAAATCAGGTTTAACACTTCTTTCACAAACGCTGTCCCTCCCAGAGAATATTACGGGTGTGTGTGTACCGATCATGCCGTTGACTGTCCCGAAGAGCACGGAGCCCTGAGTGGGGGTGGAGCTCTCGCCCAGGTTCTGCAGCACCAGTGAGCCGTGACAGAACACGTTCACAAACTCGCCCAAGTGGAAGACCCCCACCTCCTGTAGGTGCTGCCTTTCCTCATCTGTGGTGGCCGCACTGGGGACAACAACAGAGGCAAAACATCATTAGGAGAGAGGGAGGGGGGGCGGAGAGGGGAAAGGAAACAGAAGAGACTACAGAGGAGAGGAGAAAGAGAAAAAGAGAGGGGGAGCAGACAGTGAGAGCATGTTTACACCACGCAAAAACAAAAAGCAAAAACAAGCACTGAGTCACGGGCCAAACACACACACTTGTCAGAGAACTTTAGTTTAAATTCAAGCCTTTTTCTGTTGGGGTTTCATATTTAAATTTACCCCAAACCAATAATTCAAGGTAGGTGATGTATCGTCTACAAGATAGTGTCAAACGGTGTTGTTTTGAAGGATCAGGGAATAGGGAGAGCAGAGCAGACAGCAGGGACATGTTTATACCGCGCAGCAAAAACAAGCACTGAGTCAGAGGATAAAATATGGAGGAATATCTTACAAATATTTAAGTCCTTACGAAATCAAACCCGTGTTATTTTACTGATAAATTTCAATTCCTCTCAAATTATTTCTAAAGGATTGTTCTATATTGTGTAATTTAATTTGTGAACTTTTTTCGCAACTAAACTGTGTATGTGGTGTTTTTATAGCATTATCTACTGTTCCTTGTTATTTTTTGGCAACGTTAGTGCAAACTAGGTCAATTTGCAGGTTTCTGGTCAACAACGCCTAAATCTAAGTTTGTACCGCCTTCAGTGGCCACTTAAATTTCAAGTAATTGGTGATATCACATAGGACTGCTGTGATTACAAACACCTGGCGGCAGGGGCGAAGTTTGAAGTGTGGATACTTGTTAGACCAATCACACCGCTCCTCGTAAAGTGTACACTTCATAAGCGCATTTCACAACTTTCAGAGAGGAGTTTTGGCATCACGGAAATGGTAACAACAACTAGCATGCTAACAACAACAACTAGCAAACATACACTTCCTGATTTTTCAGACAAGAAAACACTTTCTAATTAAAAGCAGACAGTACACAGTGGACATATATTGTTCTGCAGAGCTGCTTATAAAATATATCTGTACTGGGACAAGACAGGTTTTGCTCAAAAACATGGAGAAAAAAAATCAGGTACAGGGCCTTAAACAAAATATGTTATGTATTTTTATTAGTCTAATCATTACTATTGTACAATTTAGACAAGTTTTGGCCCTTTTTTACAGTAGGGTTGCTAGGTAACATTGCCCGTGTAACAAGGAAGTAATATTATAAACACAAAAATAAAAATAAACTACAAAAATATGCAAGATATTTAGTAAAATGTATTGTATTATATTTAGATAGAATTATGTTAACTGTTTTAGTTAAATAAGTAGTCTACCCTGCCATAAGCACTTTAATTAGAACTGTCTTGATCAGCACCAAATACTGACATGTCTTAATGTAAATTACTTCACTGTACATTATGGGATAAAGATGAAAAAAAAGGATATTGAAACTGGACTTTTTGCAACTGCAACTATTTAGGTAAATATTCCACTTCTCCCATGAAGCAAATCACCCAAACAGACCTGATCAAATTACTGTTTTCTCCATTGCAACACATTTCAAACTCGATTTTGATATTAACAAACAGACTCAATACTCAATACAGATTCCGTTGCCACAATGACAACAAAAAAACATTTATTTGGACAATAGAATGTGCTTATCGACATCAAATCAAAAGGAGCCAAAGGAGCCAAAGGAGCCAAAGGAGCCGGAGAAACCGAAGGAGCTGAAGCAGCTCTCTGTGCACATACAACAGTAGAGTAAGGCTTGGAGGCTCCGGAGAAAGCCGCGCTCAAAGTTTACAAGTTTTGGAGAAAAATGGTAAGATTTGTTTCCCTCTCTCTTCCCAAAGTATACAGCACTGACTAAGGAATAGCACGTTATTGTAAAAGGAAAAGTAAAAAAAAAAATCGTTGTCGTTGTTTTTAATTTGGCTTGCGAGTCAGCTGCACTTTCCATTACAAGTGGGCCGATTTTGGGGCGTGACACAGGTCTAGCAAGACACACCCATGATGATTAACCGGAATTAGTTTTGTGTTTATGCAAGTTTTACCTTTAGCCTCGTCTCAGAGCACCACAAAATGTCTTTTTGTGATTCGCTGAGATCAGCCTTATGAGAGTATAATTTAGGTACGACTTAGATTTTATTTATTAAGTTAATATTAGTTATGTTGAGGTGACGTCAGTTGTTCATGTAGCAGAGCCCCGCCCCTGGACCTGGAGCCATACCCGGAGCATGGGAACGCAACTCAGTTGAAGGGAGCCACAACACCTGCTGGTCCTCCAATGACTTGTGGGGGCGAGACTAGCACAACGCCTCGCGAGGCAGTCCCAGGTCCCAAATAAGTGTTCCAGACACCTTTGGAAAGTAGCACCTCTAGTGGTCTGCTTTGGACCCTAAAAGGGGGCAGTACGAATCGCTTTATGCAGTGGAAACACTCAGGGTTCGCACCGTACCGCCCCTATGGAAACGAGGCTATACAGTCAATGGGGAAACGTAAGAGGTTCAGTATTAGTCTATGTAGATTTCTCCGTGTGTCCTCACGCATGTAAAGGTGCCTTGTTAATTTCATAATTTTTTTTTGAGAGGAAATTAACTAACGAAGTGTATTCCACTTATTTCTCTGGAGATTTGCAGGCACAGGGGACACATAAATATTCATTCTTTTGAAATCGCAAAAAAGCCTCTCTTAGCACACAGCACAGTTTTAATACATTAACAGTAATAATGAGGCTGAATTAGTCTTCTCTTTAAATAGGAAACATTGTTAAAAGGTTCATTTTTGACAATTATTAACTTTAAAACTTATTTCTTGCAGGCAATGACTGCACAAAAGTCAAATCCAATATGGGACCATTTCACCCACCCCACACGAGGAAAAGCAAAGTACAATATTTGCAGCCTCCTTGTGAGCATGGGAACAGAAGTGGGCACTTTCAAATGTTTATTTTTTGTACTTTTGGTTTTAAAAAGTTTAATGTGCCTTATTTAAATAAAACTGTATCATTTCTTTAATTACACTGAGACCGTTCATTTTGTGAGTTTAATTACTATTTATACTATATGTTGTTATATTTTACTCTGAAAGTGACCTTTTTTTAGTTAAGGTTAAAAAAACCCAAAAAAAAAAACCCATATCAGTCGATCTCTACTCATTCATTCTAAAGGTATTCAGCAAAGGTTCATTTCTGTCCAGTGACTTTTTTAGTATCGATACCTGCTCAGCTGAGTATCTAGTTTCGATACTAGTTTGAGTATCAATTAGTATTTGACTTTAGATGCTTTTGACGACCCTACAGTTAACAAGCCCACCACACAGTACACAAAATATTGCTTAAGAGAAAATACATTTTATAAGTTTTTAAAATGAGCCCCTGCTGATAAATGATTCATGTGTTGTGTATGAACTCTAGGCCTCCACAGGATTAAAGAGTGAGGAAATGAGACATCAGACAGAAAAGTGATGGGAGAACTCCAGAAGACGCATCACAGCGACGGCCTCTGCATGTATTAGCTCTGAGCGGCTGCAGTGCTCGGAGATGGACTCAGTCAGGATTTTAAGAGGAGTATCTAACTTTGCTTTGTCTTTCCCAACACGTCTTAAGTTACCTTGAGAACTGCATGGCGTGTTTAAAAAGGGCCTATTAGGGCTGTCAAAAGTATCCAAAATCAGATACTAATCGATACTAAAACTAGTATCGAAACTAGATACTCACTTGAGCAGGTATCGATACTAAAAAGTCACATTCACAGGACAGAAATGAACCTTTCCTGAATAGCTTTATGACCTTGAGCTTTATCAGAACAAGTATAAGACCACATTGTATACGCCCATGGACCACTATGGAACCTGCCTGAACGACTGAAGGATTACACAGATATATGACCACATTGTAAAAGAAAGTAATATTATTTAATGTTGAAAACCACATTCTATTTTCTAAATAACAAGTTTTTTTATTACCATTGTGGTATCGGAATCAGTATTGAGAATCAAATCTATTCCTTAGAATCGAAATTGAGTTTGAAATTTTAGTATCGTGACAACACTAGGGCCTACATTATGGAAAATGCTAAAAGTTTAAAGTGCATTTGACAGATTAATATATTTTTCTAATTACTAATTGGTTTGGTGGGACAGTACCTGTGGTAAATATTTATCATAGTTTTGCATCAGTTAAGCGGTGGTTTGTGGGAAAGAAAGTACAAAAAAGTACAAAAAAATGTACAAAAATACAGAAAGTAGTGCAGAGTTCTAAAACAGCACCTATGTCATCAACACAGAAAAAGCCATCCAAAATGCACGGGCGATTTATGCACACGGAAGGAATTTTTCATGTAGTTTAAACCTTCATTTAACAAAATTATGGTGTTGTCATTTATGGTTAGTCTAATAACTACAGCATGGTTGCTAAGTAACAGTTATGGAACTACCTCTTCGTGTATAATATCTGCTGCCCGTGTCAAAGTTGGAAGTAAAATTATAAACCTCACCAAAATTTAAAAACTAGGTAAAATTCATATTCAAATCTTAACAATGTTAACTCTGTTTTAGTGAAATAAGTCATATGTACTTTAAAGAGGAGGTATTTTACTTCTATGGGGTATTAACTGCCAACACATAACATACTGAGATCATCATGTTACCTTTTATTGTCCCGAAAACGCTATATTCGCTGAAAACAATGTGTTTTATACGTTTGACTTTCATTATTGACACTCTGAGTAACCCCCTCCCTTTGCTCTCCAAGTCACTCCCCCTTCAGAGCGCCATCACAATTCAATCAGTGTGCATCCCGCTAATGAAACGACTGCACATCGAATTAGGTTTGTCAAGTTGTTGTGTACAGTTCTGTATCATATTTTTGTATATTTATGGAGAATTGACGTGTGGGAGCGTGAATGACGTAGGCTTGTGGGCTGAGCATTGGACAGAATCTTACAGCTAACCGTAAGGAGGGTTCGATAGGGCCCATGCATGGATGACATCTAAAAACATGAATGGATCACATCTAAAACCTCTTCAGGCATGTTTTTGATGAGGGAACAACATTATAACATGGTAGAAAGCTAAAAAAAAAAAAAAAAAAAATCAATTTTGCATAATACCCCGTCTTTAATGACCAAATCTGGGCATAACATTTGCACTAGTTGACTACGGCTGATATAAAAATTATCATGCCACAGTACTGGCAGCAAAGTGATATGAATCTTAATATTATACATTTTCAGATATCAAAATGTAAAATGAGTCAAGAGGTAAAAAGACCATGATTCTTGGCTTCATGTCATGGAGCGAACACTTTAAAATCCCCCAAGGGCCTTTAGTGCAATCATACTTGTTGTATTTCAGAGAAAAAAGGCCATGCATTTAAACTTCCACAGACACAGGGGCCAATCAGAGAGGCTGTGGTTACAGGCACTCAAAATCTGATTAATATCCAATTCCTGGAGTTATAAGATTATTATGACACATAAACAGTAATATAATCTAATTTCTCTCTAATCACGGTCCCTCTGATTGCTCACGGCAATTTTTGTGGTTTGCATATCGTTTGCAAGTGCATATAACTGTTAAGACTTGATTTCAGAAAAACACAAGGACTAAAATGTGTCTAAATTGCACAATAATTATGATTAGACAAATAAAAATAAATGACAAAAGCTCTATTTTGTTTAAATGGCCAGAAAAATGCCTTCCACATGCATGGAAATTGCCCGTCAGACTATAATCAGATTCTGGTGTGAATGCAAACATAGTCAGTGTTACTGTTGAACCAGCAGAACTAAAGCAATCATTTTAATGTGTTCTTGCACCGGATTTTCTTACAGCCAAATTGGTTCTACCCCCATACTTTGTAGAAGACAAGCAGATGATGGATGCCCCACCATAAAAGTTACATAATGCACTTTTAAGGAGTTTGTGCGGCCATTGTAGGTCTTGAAAGATCACACAAAATGGAATAAAAACTGCAATTACTCACAATTAACAAATTGCAGTGGGTGTAATTAGCTGTAATATCAAGTCTCAACTTTGCCTAGAACCAATTACCCATGGGCTGTAATTATGTACAGACCTGCTAACCCTGTAGTTTACACCTCTGTTACGCACAGTCTGAAATGCATTGGATTCTTGTGGTGGTTTAGTGATAAATAATACTCCTGAACAGGGAAGCTGGTGGAAAACGTAGCGTGTGAGGGGAGGTGGAGAAGTGGCCAAGTTTTGTATGGAAGATCATTTTTAAATCAGATTTTGAATGTTAAATATCACTGAATTTCTCACTTTGAATTTTTGTGTTTGAATTATTTTTATTCTAAATTTCAATTGATGAATTTTTAAGTATACATTATTTGCAGTGAAAAATTGAGCAGTAAATATCCAAGATGCCAAGGCATATGCAATCAATCCTAAGCGAGGCGATCTAACTTAGTAACAACCAGGAAATGCTGTAAGGAACCAATCTGATTGGTCAGAAGCAAATCAAAACCTCACCTCTTTGATTCCTTAACTATAAGCCCCGCCCACAGAAGAGAAAGGCCAATAGGAAACAGCTTGCCTCTGTCCTCCTCAGTCACACATGATTGATTGCTTATGCCTTGCAAATTTTTTGAATACAAACTTTTTACTCTGAATTTTGACTGATGAATTTGAGGACTTGAAAATATGTGCAGAATATAAGTGTGAATTTTTAAGCACAAAAAAAATGTATACTTGAAAATTCAGAAAATAATTCAAACATTCAAAGTGAGTAATTCAGCGGCATTTAAAATTCTAAATCTGATAAAACAAATTATCTTCCATAGTTTTTATTTTTACTTTGATATTTTCCACTTTATTTCAGTTTGATTAAAAAAATACCATCTTAATTATATAGCAAAAATGTTATTTGCCGATCAATTAGTCGACTAAAAAGGAAGCGTGGCAAAAGCTCTCAAAACTATTGCGTATCTCTGTGTATATGCCCCAAACTGAACTCACAAGACTAAAACAGCACGGGAAGTTTATGCAAAAAACAACTATTTCTGCAGAAAAAGTACTAGGAAACAATGTATTTATATTAAGACAGATTCAATTTGTGAATCATGAGTTTAAAGGTCCTGTATTATGCAAAATTGACTCTTGTCAGGTTTAAGCAACATGTTAGAATGTAAAAAAAATACCCAGAGTTTTGTGTTTTGTTTCATTCACACATGTTTGAGTAATCCTGCGTTATTAGTCTGTCTACATCTCCAAAGCTCAAAATGTTCTGTTCCATCTTTAGATGTCATGAAGCGGCAGTTTTTAAGTTAACAGCTACATTTTACCTTGACTTCAGTAGATATTAGAATCATTTGGATAATTTCAGGAATTGCTGGAGAAGGTGTATGGTGTTTAAAAACATAGTGGAACACTTCCTGTATTACCACGTGACATCACAAGGTGGAACAGAGTGTTTTCTGTTTGAGAGAAGAACTCAGCCTAAATATGCAGGGTTTGTGTGTTAAGCGTGTGAATGAAACAAAACACAACTCCAGGTGTGTTTGTGATGAGGAAACATTATAACATAGATCTGAAAATAGCGTATTACGAACCCTTTAATCTGCCCTTTTACATATAAATACCAAACTCACTCACTAACCTCTCATGTCTGCTGCTGTTCCATATAAATCCTTAGAATCTATATAAAATCATTAGTCTACTAAGACACCATTGACTGATGAATCGACTAACTGACTAAAGGCCTACAGTACTACATATATGTACTGTGATTGCCTGAAAAACTGCAATTCAATAACTGCCTGAAAGAACAGAGAACTGCATCAGTACAAAGTGTGTTGTTAGAGGAACAGCCTTGAGTGGGACAATGGCGATCGATGAGGCCAGAGAAAACACGGGGGACGACGCGGCGAAAGGTCACGGCGTGATAGAGAGCTCATGATAAAAAGAATAGGAAAGCGAGGAGAAGCGGAGGTAAAGGTCGTCAGCGGAGCGGTCCGGCCTGACGTATGGCTCTCATAATGGAGGGAGGCGTTCTCACAACACTCCTCAGCCCACGCCACATCTGTCTTCTCTGGCTCGCTGTGCACTTGTCATACGGGGGGGGTGACTTGGAGCACGCCTGGATCAGTGGAGCTGCTCACTACAAACAGAGACACGGCTTGTAGAGACGCTCGGCCGCGTCTAATCATATTCTTAAACAAGACTTATTGTACTTTAAGCCATCCATCCATTTTCTTCTGCTTATCCGGGGCTGGGTCAAACGGGCAGCAGTCCAAGCAGGGACTCTCAGACTTCCCTCAACCCAGACACCTCCTCCAGCTCCTCTGTTGTTTTTATGCTATTTAGTTATAATCTATGACGCCGTGGATGATTATGTTATATAATGGACATTTTAAAGCAGAACTAAGTAACATTTGTATCTTATTAAATGCCTTTGTAAGTCCCTGTGATGTTTAAAAAGGGGGTATTTTACTTCTATGGGGTATTAACTGCTAACACATAACATTTAGATCACCATGTTACCTTTTATTGTTTTGAAAATGCTATAATCATCATTAACATGTTTTATAAGTTTTACTTTAGTTTTTGACGGCCTGAGTTCCCCCTCCCTTTGCTGCTCGCGCTAAGGCATGTCCCCGGTCAGAGCGCTATCACAACACATTCAGCGTGCAGCGTGCTAATGAAATTACTGCACATTGCATCAGGTTTAACAAGTTGTTGTGTACTTTTTTGTATCATGCTTTTGTATGTTTATGGAGAATTATCCTGTGGGAGCATGGGTGACGTAGACTTGCGGGCTGAGCATTGGACAGAATCTTAGTTAACTGCAAGGAGGGTTCGAATAGGACCCGGGAGAGTATCTGAGTAAAATTTGTCTAGCCCCAGTACAGATACAGTATATTGTATAAGTAGCTCTTGAGGTCAAAATAAGTCTGCTGTGTAATGTCTGCATCTAATTAGAAAGCACTGTATTGTCTAATAATCAGGAAGCACGCCTTGGCATGCTAGTTGTTGCTAGCATACTTGACTGCAAAACACTGCTCTGGCCTCTGAAAGTTGTGAAATGAGCTTATAAACTCATTGTGGTGAATAATTAGGATGTGCAGAATGCATAAGGTAAGTGAGGAATAACTTTGGACCACTGCAAACTGTTTAAAATCAACTTTGGCTTTAAAATTTATTGTCTGTAGTTTTTTTCGTAGTATTTTAAAGGTGCACTATGTAACTTTACCAACTGCTTTGTCTCCGAGGATGTTTCACAGTATGATATTAAACTCGTCTCCATGGAAACAAGCCTGCGACGCCACCAGACAAAGCTACACCTCAGACGTGTGGAGAAGCGACTTGCTCACAGTAAGAATACATGTTTAGCAAGCCATTTTTAGCAATTACAACAACTGTAACTGAAAAAATGGAATATAGGTAGGTTTAATGCCATACTGTGGAACATTCCTCTCAGAGCAATAGCATCTCCAGTGAGGCTAGCAGGTGAAGGACCCTCCACCAGAAAAGTTACACAGTGCACCTTTAACATGTGAACTGTAACTGAGTCGAATAATTAAAATCTATTCTCATTCATGATGCCCACACACGTTTTGTTTCCTCTCAAGATTCCAATTTTGTGACTGAAGCTGTTCATTGAGCCGGAGGAGGAAAAGGAACCTATTCTGGCTTTTATTGATCATCACAACATCCTTATGGTTTAAAAACCGCACCAAAATCTGGGATGCTTATGGCTGCCATATAATGAGAACACAAACTAAAGTTATTACTGACTGAGTCCCCCTATGTAGGAAACTCATCAAAGTTCATGATCCTCCAGAATTCTGTCGCTCTGTTATTTGACACTAGGGGCATTTTTTAGGCATATAAAATTTTCACACAAGATGTTTCCACAGTTAGCGGTAGCATAGAAAGTTTTTAACAATCAAAGTTTGCACAAGCACAAATTTGGATGCTGGAGAAAATAAAACTCAGTTGGGGACAGGTGCTTTAAGTTTGGTGGTAGTTATTCAGATCATAGAGGTCTTTAAGGTTTATTTCCCACTGGCTTTAGCAGTAAGATGTGTCAACCCAAAGTGTGGGCTTCGTTCTGACGTGATAATTTGCAACGTAAATGGATTGAGAAGCAAGACAAATGAAACAAATGAAAATACAACTAGTAAAATATTATTCTTGTGTGAAGTATTATAAAAAGAATATACGGTAGTTACAAATGATATTTGACTAAAACTATTAATATAAGAGATCAACATTACAAAATTATTTCAAAATTATTTCAAAAAGCCTACGGCATATTATGGCTTCTAGGGATGATCTGGGAAAAAATATCTAATTGCAATTTTTCTGACTAGCATTAAAATTACAAATAGATTTTCATCCAGAATAATTGACAAAGAGACTGAAATATGAACTGACAAGAATCACCTTCCAGACCATGTTTGTACAGACCTAAACTACAGGATTATCATTTTTTTATGCAGAATAAAACCTGATATTTTGTTTGTTGAAGAAATTATGGTACATCAAATATTGTAGCCTTTGTGATTTGCCAATTGTGTCCATTCAAATTTTGATTTGATTGTGATTAAAGGGGCCATGTTACGTCATTTCTATTTTCTGATCTATGTTATAATGTTTTCTTATCACAAACATACCTGGAGCTGTGTTTCGGTTCATTCACACATGTTTAACACACAAACCCTGCATCTATTCCACCTTGTGATGTCGTGGTAATACAGGAAGTCCTCCACTGTGTTTCTAAACTAACCCGAACCCTAGACTCATTTGGATAATTTCAGCCCTCTTCTGAAATAAAAGGTAAAAGGTAGCCACTAACTTGAGAACTACCGCTCCACAAAACACAACTCCAGGTATGTTTTTGATGAGGCAATAACATTATAACATGGCTTAAAGCTCACAAGAGTCGACTTTGTGTAATACAGGACTTTGAATCTTGCAGCCCTACTTTCTTCCTCTGCTTATTTTCTTGTTTATTTCTTGAACATCATCCCATCCCTCCCCTGCAGTCCGGCCTCTCACCTGTCCTTCTGGCACACAAACAGGTTGAAGGCGTTCTCTGCTCCCAGGAAGTTGTCATCGTCCAGGATTTCCACGGCACTCATCCAGTTCGGGTTGAAGTCGCGGGCAATCTGTGAACAAACGATAAAGACGCCAGACGTTTAGATAAACACATTTACTGCATTCGACGTGTCTCGGTGCCAATTCAACACATGGCTTCCTCCAGTCTGATTTCAAGTCCAAATGGGTAGTTCTAAAAATCCCCATATTTTGATGCTAATGGCCAAAAACTAGAGGTTGATTGAATGTTGTCAGCTTCCTGGCCAATGTAGATACAAATTTTCAAAATTTGGAGGAGCAGATGGCGGATAAGCGGTGCCGGACTGCATAGAGGACCGATTTTAATCATTTTACCCGAATATTATGACTACTAACATCACCATCGTGTCAATTTCCCATATTTTGTGCATCCAAGCCAAGGCTGACTCAACACTGTGTACAATGATCCAAGAGAAGCACAAAGCCAAATTAGACTGACCCAGAGTCGGAAACGATGCACTACAAAAACGTACAATAAAACCTCAAAACACAACATACCTAAAGGGCATATGACAGGTTTTCATGTTTTTCTACTTACTTGGTTTAGTGGGATAGTTCTGTGGTAAATACTCATTACAGTTTTACAGTTTATCAAGTGACAGTGCCAATTCAACACATGGCTTCCTCCAGTCTGACTTCAATTCAAAAGTTCCAAAAATCCCCAAATTTTGATTCTAATGGTCAAAAACTAGAGCTTGATCAAATGTTGTCGGTTTCCTGGCCAGTGCAGATATGATTTTTTTTTCAAATTTTCAAATTTTGGGGCAGCAGATGGTGGATAAGCAGTGCCAGGCTGCATAGAGGTACAATTCTGATCATTTTACCAGAATATTACGACTATTAACATCAACATAACATCACATCACTTTTCCATAATATGTGTATCCAAGCCAAGGGTGATTCAACACTGTGTACAATGAGCCCTGTTAAAGAGGTATGAAGTCAAATGAGACTATGAGACTGGGTTGTACACATGAACAAAATGAACAATAAAACCCCAAAACATCAGGTAAGTGACACTGCACTACACTATTTAACAGACTATACAGCACACTCGTTCACAGAGCTATTTGGACATGCAGCTCACTACTTTCTCCTCCCTGTGGGTCACGTGACTCTGGCGTCTGGTAAACACCGATAAAAATGGATTTCTACAACAAATAATTATCAAATTCAACTGGCACACAAATATTTATGGACTAATAATAATCATAAATGGATCTCACTTAAATGACCAACTCTAGCAACTTTATACAGCAACAGTTTATTTAGTGTTTTATTCATAGTCACGGGTCAAAAGTACTATCTGCAGTCTAACTGGACACAACGCAACTGAATGAAAGCAGATAAAGGCCTGTTGTAGTCCACTGGTGTTTTTCCGACTCTCTCAGTGCTTTATAATGTACAGTTGAAACCAGAAGTTTACATACAAAAGAAGAAGTTTAGTATAGTTTACTATATAAAAAGACACATGTTTTTTTTCCTCACTGTCAGAAGTTTACATACATTTCATTAGTATTTGGTACCATTGCATTTAAACTGTATGACTTGGGTCAAACGTTTTGGATATTCTTTCACAAGCTTCTCACAATAGTTAGCAGAAATTTTGGCCTATTCCTCCTGACAGAACTGAAGACAGCCAAGTTTGTAGGCCGTCTTGCTCGCACATGGCTTTTCAGGTCTGTCCTACATTTTCAGAAGACAGCCAAGTTTGTAGGCCGTCTTGCTCGCACATGGCTTTTCAGGTCTGTCCATACATTTTCAGTAGGACTAAGATCTGGGCTTTGTGATGGCCACTCCAAAACATTGACTTTGTTATCCTTAAGCCAATTTGTAACCCATGTGGCAGTATGCTTCGGGTCACTGTCCATTTTGAAGACCCATTTGCACCCAAGCTTTAACATCCTGGCTGATGTCTTGAGATGATGCTTCAGTATTTCCACATAATGTTCTTTCCTCATGATGTCATCTATTTTGTGAAGTGCACCAGTCTCTCCTGCAGCAAAACAACCCCACAACATGATCCTGCCACCCCCGTATTTCACACTTGGGATGGTGTTGTCAGGCTTGCAAGTTTCCCCCTTTCTCTTCCAAACGTAACGATGCTCATTATGTCCAAACAGTTCAATGTTAGTTTGTTCAGACCACAGGACATGTCTCCAAAAATTCAGGTCTTTGTCCCTGTGTGCACTTGCAAACTATAATCTGACTTTTGTTTCTTTTGGAGTAATGGGTTCTTCTTCGCAGAGTGGCCTTTCAGCCCATGTCGGTACAGTACTTGTTTCACTGTGGATAATGACACACTCTTACCAGCTTCAGCAGCATCTTCACAAGGTCTTTTACTTTTGTTTTTGGGTTGATATGCACATTTCAGAAAGCTGTGTGTTTCAGGTACATCCACAGGTGTGTCTCTAACTCAAATGTTGTCAATAAACCAATCAGAAGCTTCCAAAGACATGACATCACCACTTGCTGGTTTCCAATTGTTTAAATTTTCCAAATTGTTTAAATGCATATTAATCTTACTGTATGTAAATAAAGTAATGAAAAATTGTCTACAAAATTCTTCTCTCATTATTCTGGCATTTAGCAAATAGAAATAATTTTGGTAATCCTAATTGACCTAAAACAGGAAAAGTTTAGTCTGATTTCATGTCAGACAGTGAGAAAAAAAAGCGTATGTCTTTTTGTATAGTGTATGTAAACTTCTGCTTTCAACTGTACATTGGCCAATTTAGTGACCAGAGCTGGACACTACTTTTCAAGGTGCATTATGTGAAATTCTGAATCAAAATTCCATCCATGCAGGAACAATTTACATGCACGGAAGGCATATTTATGGTTTTTGGTGAGGTAACAACTTTATAACATAATTAAAATTCAAATTTGCATGTTTCTTTCAAGTATTTGAAATGGCAATGACTGAAACATTTAACATGACTATAAAAGCCACACAACTGAGAGGCCCTTGGAGAGAAATCAAAAATAAAAAATTGTGGTGGTGTGTTTTCTGTTCTGACAGTAAATACTACATTATCTGAGAGGAGAAGTGCTGACTCTAAGCAGGAGCCGAATTACAGTCAATAGGCTTCAGCCGTAGCACAGGGGTCATTTCATTTGAACATGCCCTTGAAAAGTGTTCTCAAACCACAAAAGACAACTCTCCTGCATCAACAACACACTCTGTGGCATTAGGTTCATTATCTGTAGAAGCCAATTCAAATTCAACCTTGCCTTGCTAGTGTTTATCTTTGTATAAAACATCACTGTGCAGTAAATATTTTATCAATTGGCTTTTAACCATGTTCTAATGTCATCTCTTCGCCAAAAACGTACTTGAAGTTGTGTTTTGCTTTTTCGTTTTTGCATGTTTAAGAAATATTGCAATTAAAGAAGTGGTATTTTACTTCTATGGAGTATTAACTGCTTACGCATAACATTTAGATCATCATGTTACCTTTTATTGTTTTGAAAATGCTATATTCGCCAAAACCAAAATTTTATATGTTTCACTTTCATTTTTGCCACGAGTCTCCCCTCAGTCTCTGTGCCAAGTGACACCCCCTTCGCATTTCTGTACTGCTTACTGTAAATAACTAGGGTCTGTTAGTGTTAGTGTAGCCTCTCTATACAATGCCATACTGTGGAACATTCCAGGCAAAGCAATAGCCCTCCACTTGAAAAGTTACATACTGCATTTTTAGTTAAGTCCATTGAACTACCCTAAGGTGTGAACTGTCATCTGAGTCATATTTTGCCTGACTACATCATTAGTGTCTTGGACGATCATGCAAAGTATGACTTCGGTGACAGCTCACATCTAGGGTAGTTCAATGGACCTAACTAATAACAGATACTCATTACTGCAAACAACTAGAGTATGTTAGTTTCAGTGTAGTTAGCTCCTCCATGCCATGCTGCTGTTGTGACGATACTAAAATTTCAAACTCAATTTTACTAAAGAATAGACTCGATATCAATTTTGCTACCCAAATGATAATTTTAAAAGCTCTTTTCTAGGCAATATTGTAATTATCGACACAGCATAATAGTATTTGTTTATTATACCATGTGGTCTTACACTAATTCTGATAAAACTCAAGATGAAACTGTTCAGGAAAGGTCACATTTTATCCATTATGTGATTTTTCAAGATGAAACTGTTCAGGAAAGGTCACATTTTATCCAGTTATGTGATTTTTTTTTTTTCAGTATTTATACCTGCTTTTAGTTTCAGTACTAGTTTTAGTATTGATTAGTACCTGATTTTCAATACTTTTGGGAACCCTATACCATAAAGCAAGGCAAAGCAAAAACCCTCCACTCGAAAAGCACCTTTAAATAACCTAAACAACAAGGCTAATGTGTTCAAAGGTAGTTTTAGCAGCCTGAATAATGCATAATATGATATAGAACCATGAGTGCAGTGAGAGGCAGCTCTGTTATAATAGCCAGCCCTTGTTCTGCCGTGCTTGACATTTGTGACCCAGACGTTTTGATATTCACACCTTTGAATAAAATGGATGAACATGTCTAATGGTGTCCTTGAATAGGCCTAAGTAGAGAATGGCTGGTAATCCAAAAGCACTTTGGGGAAGTGAAGCGGTCCCGTGCTGCGCGTGGACACAGCAGGAACACATTACACTGAAACCAATGGGAGCCCCGTGGCATTTTAGATATTAGGCTGAGCTAAGCACCGCAGCGGGCCTCGTACAAGCGTCATCTGAATGGATAATAACAAAGCAGCACCACAAATACGTGCTTACAGGCTACTTTATAAATTGTGTTCTAATTAGGCACGTAACAAAAGACAGATTACAGGGCTGATAGTACTTTTCTTGAGAAGAATGATAATGCATACATTTTAAAATATTCAAATTAAAAAGTAGGGCTGGGTAATTAATAACATTTTAATCAAGGTATTTTTAATCAAGAGGTCTGTTGTCAGTAAAAACATATGGTTTGCAAGATTAATTACAATCGAATCAAGCAATTTGAATATAATTTGAATAGAAGCAATTAGCAAATGGAAAGGGTTGCAGTTTTTGAAATACCAAAATTTCCCCCACAGACAAAATGTTGATGTTTTATTCTGCATAAAATCTGCTAACCCTGTATTTTAGATTCTTGTTTTCGTTTATCAGTTCATATTTCAGTCTTTTTGTCAATTCTTCTGGACTCATTTAAAAAGTGAATCTTCAACAGAATCCTATTATTGAAACATAAATTGCAAATCTAATCCCAATCGCAATGCTTGTCCGCAATTCGATATTTTTCCCAAATCGTTCAGCCCAATTTGCAGAGGAGTTTGATGGGATATTTTTGTGTTAAATATATCTGATTGAAAGTTTGCCTTGCTTATGTTTATGGAATATAAAAGTCAATATAGAAATAGTTTTATTTGTTTTTTAAAAGAATAAACTTTGCCAGAAAGTTTGCATTCCTAGTTTGATTCTAATGTGAAGTATCAACAATTCACATGGCAGCTATGCATTTGCATTTTCATATGGAACAGTGACAAATAGCGTGTGAAAATGGCAGGAGATCTGTTAGGTCACATTGGCTGTCATCTTGTACCCAAAGTCACCTTCCCACACTCTTCAGATACACAGTGTAGATTCAGCAGGCTGGTTTAGTCTCAACTATATGCAAAAGTAAATTATTTCCATATTAGTTTTGTTATATTTAGATAATCCCATCTTTGATTAAAAATATGCTGTGACTAAAACACAGCTTTCCTTTTTGACTTCCTTAAAAGGATAACTCCGGATTATGTTTTTAAAGAGGTAATGAAATTCTAACATGGCTTAAAGCTCACAAAGTCAATGTTGCATAGGACCTTTAAAATAAAATGTATTTATCTGGGATGTCAAATACTTTGTTGCATGATTATGTAAACACACATATTTTAGCCTAATTGCTTTTCTATTTCCTTTTGTACTGCATCAGAATTGCCTTTTTAAACAGAAAATGAGCACAAACTGGATTGGTGCACACAAAGGGAGGCAGTGCAGAAAAATACTGGTGTCGAATATCAGCAAAATTTTCAATATTGGACCAATGTCATATCTGGGGGAATCCTACAATATCACCGCTTTTTAAAAATTTGAGTAGTTTATAGTGTTATTTGACCTAATTTCACTACAATATACCGTTATACTTGAAAAATCATGACACTGTATTTAATCTTATTTTGAATTGATAACTTCCACAGTGGTTCCCATAGAAACGTTACACAGCGCACCTTTAAATTTCAGCCTTATATGACTTTTAGTTTATTTTAACCAGAAAGTAGAAGGACCGTTTCAAATATTCTAAACTGAACTTGCTTTAAATTCCAAAAACAAAGCAAAATTCAACATGGCTATTGAATGTCACTCGTATCGTCTCATCTTGCCGTTTAACACCATCAGAACAGGACGATGTAACTGCTTGTGGGTATAACACGTTTGGCATTTTCGCGCACTTCCAGCAGCTTAGTGTATCTGATTGAATTGCAAAGAGGGATTTACAAGCTAAGACTTTGAACGTCGTCATGGTCTAAAAATATGGCCGGCTCTGGATCCATTGATTTTTGCTGGGATTTCAAACAGAAAAATAGTAGTCGCAGGAGTAAGCGCCTCCATTTCATGCATAAGCTGTGTCACGCCGCTGCTGGGGCCGTGAACGCTGACACTGCACTTAGACGAGCCAAATCAGCACTGCAAACTGCAATACTGACTTATTACCTCCAACGTAAACTTTCTTTTCACATTCCCCATCTTTTCTCATATGGGAATGTTATACTTTTTTAAACCTTGAAGTGGAACTAAACACTAAGGCAACTTTTTGTCTGTTCTTGGTCCTGGAAATTTTGGTGCAGACTAGCTAAATTTGCAGGTTTCTGGTCAAAAACTGTGCTGCCTCCAGTGGCCATTGCCATTTCAAGCACTATGTGACATCACGCAAGACTGTGCCAACTAAAACCAAGTGTTTCTGATTACAAACACCTGGCTGCAGGAGCAAAGTTTGAAGTGTGGCTACCTAGACCAATCACACTGTTCTTTATTGCTCCAGACCTTGTCCCTCCTCCCCCCTCACTCTCCCCTTTAGTCCTCAAGGTACTGCCCAGTTTAGCAGCTCTATTTGAAATGTGGTTGTGGGAGGAGTTAAGGGGTTTAGTCCCACTTTTAAAAATATCACACCTTTGCACTGGTGTTTTTCATTTTAGAACTTGAAATGACGCATATAGGTAACTACATAAAAATAAGATACAGGGCCTTTAAGGCTAATCAGAAGTAAGGTGAAGGCACAGACTTTCTAAACATACAGGGGCACATTTCAAGAGATCGTGTAGAGTTTAAATTAAGCTAAAGGTGGGCAATATGCCAACAAAAATGTATAGTACGATTAATTTGAAGCCAGAACACAACTTCCATTTTATCACAATTCATGCACACTTATCTTTACTCCCTTTAACATGCGGCCAAAGATATCTGCTTCTTCTGAAAACTCACTTCAGTCTAATTGGTTAAATGCACCTCACTCACTCAGAGCGTTACAAGGCTGACCAGTAAGAGGAGTGGGTGGGGAATGTGTCTGTGTTTGAACATAGTAGAGAGATAATTGTAACAAGGATGAGATAACGATTACATTTTTTAATTGCCATAATCGCCCTGCCCTGCAAGCAACATCTACTCAGAAGGATATAAACTTACCGAAAAGAATAACGCAAACATGTGTGAATAAAAAACTAAATTACTTGCACGCTGTTTTTGAAGTGCAACATTATAACATGATTAAAAGCTGAAGAAAGTAATATAATATGCTAAATAGGTGATTTGGCAGCATATTTCTTCAGGCTTTCCACCAAGCAGAACACACCGTCTTGGTTTCATGTTTAGCCTAAAATGGTTGAAAGCCAGTGGGTCGTTCTGTACCCAGAGAAGATAACTGCAAAACTCCCTCTTCTGCCATTTCTTCCAGCTCCACAAGCCGAATATTTTTTTTTATCTCCCGACTCAGAAGTCCTGTTTTCACTGAGCTGTAATGTGGGGCTGGTTATGGCATGCTATATTAATGCCAGCAAAGAAAATGAACTGTGTGGGAAAAGGGGCCACTGCTGTGCTCAGAATGGATCAGTAGACAAATAAATACTATAAGGTGGCTGCTGTGCTGAAGGTAGAACCAAATCAGGTTTTAATCTTGAATGAACCACTTAGGTGTCCCAGCACCTCCTCTCCCATCTCTACCCAGTGTTTCTGAGTTTTGGTTCAAGTGAATGCAGTTAAACAACAACAAACAAACTAGAAATGGCAAAATTTCTGCTTTAGTCCATGAAATAGCAAAAGACATAAGGGCGCCAGACTGAGAATAATATTACTAGCCTTTTGTTTCTATTTTGGGGGTTTGGAGTCTGACACTAAGATTTTACAATACATGTGATAATCAATATATTGCACATGATATTCTGTGATATATCACTATTTTTAAGAACAATTTTAACAACAGCATTTCTTTGTTAGTCCACTACCTGCACAAATGTAATATGAATACACCCATTTAAATCGCAAACAGCATAGACAAGTCTCCTTTCTCTAAACAAGCAACAAAATTGAAGCACTGTCACAAAATGATTTAGTAAAATATACCAAAACATACTCATGGCGATATACTGATAAAGCAGCCTAGGGCTGGGTCACCAAGAAGTTGCCGACCTCGATACGCCGGCCACGATAAGATATGTATAATTTTCGATACGATACAGTTCGATACGATATATTTCAAATTGATCCGATACGATTCAGAAAAAAATAAAGGCTTTCAGCCTCTTACAACCCCATTTTCACAAAAAACAAAAAACAAACTCAGCTGCATTGGCCATCATCATCCAGAGCTTATACAAGCTCAACAATTACTTGAACAAAGGCACATGTGCAGTTTGACTGACCTAAAGGATCTCACAACATAACTATTAAATCATTGCTGTTGATTGTAAAACCAAATGCTGCATTTATATTCACACATAAAACGTTCATTAAACCTAGAATAATGCTGATTTGGCTTCTGGCGGAGTACGTGGCGTACTCATGCGACCCAACAGACGGCCGACTACAAGTAAGCTGAGCGTATGGGCAAAGCACTTGAAATGCAACATGCCAGTGAGCACCACCGCGACGCTCATATTAGCAGTGTTGTCAGTCACAATAGCCGGGTCTTTGCTAGCGATGTCCCATTCCTCAAGAGCCGCGCTGAGTAGCTCCACAATGTTAGTCCCTGTGTGACTTTCATGCATGGCTCTAGTTTGTAAAACGTGGGAAATTAGTTCCCAGTGTTCGTTGACAAAATGGCTTGTAATGGTTACATACAATTCATGGGCATGGGACGTCCAGCCATCACAAGTAAGTGCCACTCTCGGTGCTGCATTTAGGCTGGTTAGGCTGGCATCCGTCACCCTCAGGTACATTCGCAGGACCGCTACCCCCGTCAAATGTTTACGTGTGGGAATCACATAGCGTTGATCTAATGTGTTTTTCATAAGGTGAAAGCCTGGGTTCGTCACGACACTGTACAGACATAGACCTTAGGAGATATAATGCACGATAGTGTCCGTGTCATTTTTCTATTTTCGCTTCTCTTGCATGCTTCTCGCTTCTCTTCCAGTCGGAATATTGATACTAGAAAATGGAGTAACGATACTGTATCGATTTTAATAATATCGATATATATCTATGTATTGATTTTAGCACACCCCTAAAGCAGCCCATGGTAACAATATTGTATCACCAAATTTTGTATCACGCTATCTATATTTTAGCACACACCTAGAGGTGAAAACAAATTTGCAAAAATTAAATAATTTTCCAAGTCAATCTGCTTGATATTTGCATTAATTAATTTGTAAGTATAATAAGTTTATTAATTTATGTAATTTAACTTCTCAGATGAGCCGCATTGCTCTCCCTCTCTCCATTCGCAGTTGGCTCCAGATTTGCAAGTAGCAGGGTTTATTCACTGGAATGATGCAAGACCATGTACCCCATGTTGAACCATGAAAAGAACATTTAGTCCCTTCTCTAACTCATGCTGAATCACAACAGCAGAAACAGCACCTGGATAAATTGGCCTATCTTTTGCAGTGGCTTCCTTATGGTTCTCATCCCAACACAATTATTTTTGATATGTAGTGGCCAAATAACTGCTTTTACAGTATACTATATTATAGTACATAAGATACTATTTATTATAATATTTTCCTGAAGAAATAAACTGAAGTACAAGCTCTTTTCAAGCTCTTTTTTATGTTTTCAAAATTCTAGGTATTCAGAGGAAACCTTTTCTCCAAATGTGTTGTGTTAAACAAGAACAAACAATTTAAAGCTAATGCTAGCCTGGGGAGTCCAGGACAGATCAATCATTTCTCTTTTTTTTTCCATTTCATTAAAAACTGTCAGGGGACTAGGAGGAAAACACCACAGAATACGTTCAGCTAAATATCAGATCTACAACTCGGCTGGCACCAAAATGTTTTCAGGAATGTGCTAAATCGAAAGACAGTTTGTTGCCAGGACAAACTTTCCAAACAGCGCTGTTAAAATAGATAGCTTTTGTGCTTCACAACACAAAAAGCTGGCACAATATGGGAGAGTCTGAGGAAGTGTGTGTTACTATGGAAATTAAGGCACATTATGTTAGATCTACTTTTCACCATGGTATGATGCTTGCAACTTCATTACACACATTGTGCAACATACTGAAAATCAGACACTAACTGATACTAAAACTAGTCAAAACTAGATACTCATTAAAGAAGGTATCAATACTAAAACAGTCACAGTCACAGGACAGAAATGAACCTTTCCTGAACAGCTTTAGAATGATCTGTATCAGAACAAGAATAAGACCACAGACTAGCATACACCCAGGGACCACTATGGAACCTACCTTTACGACTGAAGGCTTAGACTACACTTTAAAAGAAAGTACTATGATTTAATGTTGAAAATAACATTCTATTCGGCATCGACTGTATTCCTTAGCATCGAAATCAACTTTGAAGTTTTAGTATCGTGACAACACTACTACACCAACACCTGCTCACCTCCTCAAAGTTGCCCTCCATGGGTTTGTAGGCCAGCAGCAGCACCGATCTCATCAGATCTCCCACCAGGATGAAGTCTCCTTTGGTCTTCAAGTACAGGGCCATGATGTTGTTGTAGTGGTTGCATTCAGTCCTTAGTTCCTTCTCCGCGGTCCACTCGTACAGCCGTACCTGGGCACACGGCATGAGAGATGGGGGTTTGTTACACAGGCAGTTACAGCGCAGTAGAATGAATGGACCTGACATTTGAGTTCAACAGTCTTTTCGCGTCGCGTTTGAAGGCTCTCTACACTGGGGGAGGGAAAGTTGATTAGCAAGTGTCAGCTGCCATTATAAACCCACTGTTTATGGCTAATTGCTCTGACCACTTGGAATGGGTGTCTGAAGAGCACACTCTGTTTAGGAGGACAGATTTACATTCAGTTTCTGCGAGTTTGTACTATGCCAGCACAGGTTCTTTGTGCGAGTTTAAAGTGCATGAGACAGGTTTTCATGTTTTTCTAATTATTACTTGGTTTGATAATACCTGTAGTAAATATTTATCATAGTTTTACAGAGTTAAGTGGTAAATATTTATCATAGTTTTACATGAGTTAAGTGGAAGTTTGTGGAAAAAAGTTGAGAAGAAAAGTACAAAAATACAGGAAGTAGCGGTGAGTTCTAAAACAGAATACGTCTAACTATGTCATTGTCACACACAATCATGACTACTGTGTAACAAGGGCCTTATTACTGTATGGAATTACCTCTATGTACGTCATGTCTGCTGCCCATGTCCAATCAGGAAGTAAAATTGTCAACTTCACCAGAATTAAAAAAAAAAAAAAAAAGACAAAACTAGACAAGTTAATATAATGATTTCAACAGTGTTTTTTGTAAAAAAGTAACCTGTCACACGCACTTTAAAGGAAACATGTTATGCTTTTTCTGGTATTTAGAGATAAACTTGTATTTTAAGAAAACATACATAAATCATAATTTTACATTTTGTTCAATGCAAACCACAATACTGATCTAAAATGACTAACGGGTCCATTAACTCAAAACTGCAGACCTGCTTCTCTGCTGCTAGTCCTTCTTCATAGTGGCATTTCACCATAGCAAGTGCTGTGGTGGGCAACATTTTTGAACATTCATCACCCAGAGTCTGAATTTCTCAAAGAACCACATGTAGAGGGAAAGTGAGAACTGAAATTATCTGAGCAACTGCGCCCTCAAATGCAAGACAATACAACATTATTCAAACATGCATGAACCACCTAAAAAAAACAACTAAATGATAAGAACATTAATTTTGAATAATATGTCTGCAGTGGACTATCCAGATGATTGTCTTGTGCAGCCTTGTCTGAGCACAGCATAAAGTCATTAACGCTGTTCAGTCTATTCACAGTGATGGTGTCTTTCAGATAATTTATTTTTACTTCCACTTAACACTTCACATTGTCATTGCAAAAGGTATTGACGTGGGTTAGCCTGCTGTGTGCCTTTTCTGTTTGTAGTCACATCATTTATCACAGCAGAGACACTGATGCAGTACAATTACTCTTAAAGGTCCTATATTACGCCAAATTGCCTCTTGTGAGTTTTAAGTCATGTTGTAATGTTGTTACCTTATCAAAAACACACCCGGAGTTGTGTTTTGTTTCATTCACGCATGTTTAAGTAATCCTGTGTTATTAGGCTGTCTACATCTCCAAAGCTCAAAATGTCCCAGTACCTTTTTACCTTTTTGTTCAGTAAAAATTGGCAATTCCAAGGCTGAAATCATCCAAATGATGTTTGGAGAAAAACTCAGCCTAAATATGCAGGGATTGTGTGTTAAACACGTGTGAATGAAACAAAACAAACCTCCGGGTATGCGTTTGATGAGGAAACATAACACAGATCAGAAAATAGCGTAATATGGGCACTTTAAGCCTACAACCTTCTTCTGTGGCGTCAAGTTGATAAAAGCATTCCACAAATACTTGAAAATGTGTGAAGAGAGTATCAACTTTTATTATCCATGGAGGCACTTTTTAAATGGGATAACGAGTTAGGAGCTCACTAAGCCTGAACCTTGACGACATTTTAACACAGATGCACAAACAGAATTAGTTCAGCCCAATGGATTGTTATCGCGGCGCTTGGTTATAAAGATATTCTCATAAATCCTTGATAATATCCCGTGGTTCCGCTGCATGAATAAGATTTAAAAATGTGAAAATCCTACCTACTCCATTTTGAAAAGTGATCCGCACTTTTAAGTCTCCATCCTTTTAATCCACGAGCGGCCCAGCAGGTTTATGGGACCATGGGGGTGCCTTATTAAGCTCACTCACATTTCGCACAGCTATCAGAGAACCACCGGAAAAAAACAGCTTCAAGTGAATATTGGATTAGAAGCACGATTCTTCAAGGAAAGGTTGATGAACGCACTAGAGGTGTTAAGAATAGGGCTGCAACTAACAATTATTTTGGTAATCGATATAGGAAAGATTCTTTTGATTACGGTAATCGATTAGTTGTGTAGATAATGAAAGGCCTGTGAATACACAGTTTTTTATCAATTTGACCGAGATGAAGTTAAAGAGATGTTGCTAGAGAACATCTTCATATATGGTTGGTTATTCACTAAAAACATTTCCTGTCAATTTGTGGTCATAACACCTCTTCGTGTGTATAGCTCAGATAATTAAACTATTTCAATAATCTATAAATCTTGTGATTAATCGATTCACTTGTTTCAGCCCTAGTCAAGAATAACAGATTTTATAATTTATCTTGATTAAATACGTCATATATGATTGTATACGTTTCAGAGAGCTAATTATTCAGAATATGATAAGAAGAAATATGCCAAAACAATGTCAAAAGAAAGTAAAAATGTCATGCTTTTCAATAAAAATAATTGTTATATTGTTTATGATGGCCAATAAATAGGTCTGAAACACTAATCACAATCGTCTCAAAATAACTACTCAAATGGCTACACTTATTTAGGGAATACAATGGTCTCTACAAACAATAAAATATTCTACAGTATTTCCACTTGGTCTTATAGGCACTGTACTTAATGTGAAAAACAGAACTAGTTTATTTATAGTTTGCAGTGTCCAATCTTTTTTCTCATATTGTTAACACATTCCTAGCAGCCAAGTCATTAACTGCAATGAGCGCTTTTCAAATCTGTCAGAGACCAGAGCAGAGTTTTGCCATCATGGTGATGCTTATGACAGCTAGCATACTAGCATCAAACTAGCCTTAATTTGTAGACAATAAAAACCCTTTATAATTAGATGCAGGAAGCTCTTGGGGTCTCATTTTGACCCTAAGGGCCACTTTTAGAACATACGTATTTTCCGGAGTATAAGTCGCACCAGCCAAAAAATGCATAATAAAGAAGAAAAAAACTTTCACATATTAAATCTCATCTGAGTATAAGTCGCATAAAGAAGAAAAAAACATTTCACATGTAAATCTCATCTGAGTATAAGTCGCACCCCCGGCCAATCTATGAAAAAAAGTGCGACTTATAGTCCGGAAAATACGGTATCTGTCGTGGAGCACAACCAAATTTGACTTTGTTAAAAAAAAAGTTGGGTACAGCCCCTTTAATGCGTGAAAAATTTGACAACACTGTAGTTTTAACCTCTGCAAACATGCCCAGAAATTCATGTAATAATTACGTAATACTAGATTAGACTACGTAAACTAAATCTTGATTTCCAAACATAATACATCAAGTCATGTATTGTATTACTATTAAGTCACAAGCTAGAGACAGAACTATGTAGGGATCAAGTTGAAGCTGGTGGAAAACCGCTCATCGATGTCAGAGGAGGATTGAGTCCTGTGCCTGCTGTGCTCAGGGACACCTCTTACCGTGCTATTGATACTGGCCAGCAGTTTGCCATTGAACTCCACCATGGAATAGACCGCCCCCTTCACCTCCTTCTCTGCAACCGTCTGGAGTTTACCTGGAAGGGTACAAAAGGGAATGGGTATTAGAAGTACACTGGCATAAGTGGTGTGCAATATTTTGTCCACAAGATTGAAACTGTTCTTTTAAAAGGTATGCAAATTTAAAAAGTGTGTCATCTAAAATATCCATGCAGAGGTTACTGATTTGCTGTATGAACGCTGTATGCTGAAAAACTTGCTCTGAGTGGGCTTGCATCTCCACAAACCTGACTATTACTTGGCCTGGAGGAGGGCTTCTTCCTGCTCGTTTCCATGAAAATGTTGCTTCTTTGGCTATAGTATTCCACATCATCGCATCAAACTTTTCTACCTCCATGGAAAACGTTCTGAAGATTGGTTTTAAATTTTTTTATTTCAATGGAATAATGCAGGTGACGTGCCACCAGAAAGTTACATACTGTATCTTCAAGTGAATAAAAGATAGTTACGTTTAATGTCATATTGTGTTACATTCCGAGCAAAGCAACTACATCTCCATGGAAACAAGAAGTCAGCAGATCCTTCACCAGAAAAGGTACATAGTGTGTTATGTTAAACATTTAGTGACTTGTGTTTTAAAAGCCAATGAGACAACAGCAATTTTGCGGGCAGAATCTGAAAATATATATACGTTTTGTAGTACATTGGAGTAATTGTCATGAAATAAAAAAAAAACAAACAAAAAACGTATTAACTGCACAGGTCTAGATCTGATTATTGTCAAAATACAAATAAACTCATATTTGTCAATAGCTCCTAAATGGTGCACAATGTCCGTACTAGCAATTTACCAATAACGCAGAGAATGGAGTGTTGCTTGACAAGTGCGAGAGAGATGTGAGCGAAGTAAAAAAAAAAAAAAAAAAAAGGATTGCGATAAGAACGTCAGCAGAATGTAAAGCTCGGGCGCAGATAAGTAAAAGCACACTGCACGGCGAACACCTTGAGAGCTGCGTTTTGTGCTGTGGAATGAGGGGATCACTGGGAGGAAGGAGAGATAAGGAGCGATGAGGGAATGATGAAGTGAGAGAGAGGAGGCTGCTAGGACAGAGTGTCCGCGGGAGAGGGGGGGGGAACAGCCCCGTGTGACAGGAATAGAGAACAGCGCTGTGGACGCGCCTCCTCACAAAAGCACAGACGCTCCACTGACTGCGACAATAGTCTGGAGGATCAAGCTGTCTCTAAATACAAGCACAACAAGCCTAAAGAGGAACAGCCCCTTCACAAAGCACTGAAGTGTCTCTGACTTTGGAGCACGCAGAAAAGACATCTTTAACTGTTGTGTGTGGGGAAAGTTGATAAAGTTTTTTCCTTAGGTTTGAATTGAGTTTTCAGATGGCTTCGTGGGAAACAATATAAAGTGTGTATACTTTTACACCAAGTTGCATTTTATTATAATGTAAAAAAAAAAAAAAAAACATATTACAAACAGCTTTATTTTTGTTGTTATTCATTACTTTATGGCTACTTACAGAGGAAAAATCGAACGAGCACTCACTGCGAGATCCGTGTTTTCTATTTTTCTCACCAATACCATGCAGTTCGAAGCTAAAACTGCATGATGAAGTACCAGCAAATATTCCAAGGGCTGCAGTAATGAGTCCGACCACGTGGGAACAGAAAACACTATGGTATTCGGGCTCCTGGTTCATCTTTTACCCACACGGAGCCCTACGTGTTCCTCTTCACCTAATTAAAGACACCCCCACACATACAGCAGCATGTATTTAATTTAGGAAAGTAACTGTCGTCTGAATACGTATCTTCGGTACATGTATTCAGTTACTTCCCAACACTGATTATAGTTTATGTAAGGTTGTCAGAAGCATCAAAACTCAGATAGTAATCGATACTAAAACTAGTCTTGAAGCTGGATACTCATTTGTTCAATACAAAAGAAATAAGACAAATGGTCTTGCTCAATATCAGAACTATTACAAAACCACATGGTAAAGAAACAACTTTTATTTTGGGTTGAAAATTACATTATTGTCTTAAAAAGTGTGTTGTTTATTATTTTTGAATGGTATTTAAATTAAGTTTTACATTTAAAATTGTAGTATGATGAACACTAAATTATGTAAGCTATGTGCCAAGTCAGCCTTGGATTATATTTGAATCTATAGCAGCTTTTAGGACATAACTAAACTAGTGGGGAATGATTGATCATCCATAGTGTAGTTTCCAATTGCTCCAACAAACAAACTGTGTGCCAAACCTGGTAAATGTAGACCTCTAAAATGTTTAAGGAGCAGTACCTGATTTTAGAGTTTTAAAAACGTGAAAAGTAGAACTAGTACTTTTAAATGGCTTGCAGTCGTCCAAAGTTATTCCTCACTTACCTTATACACCTCAGAGGATCCCAATTATTCACTGTAAAGCTAACAACTAGCATGCTAACGTGCACTTCCTGATTATCCGAGAATAAAATTTGTGGAAACATGTGACTCTGAAATAAGTTTAGCAGGGTATACTATATTACAGTCTTTTTTTCAAATGTTAATGCTCCTGAACATGTTCATATTTATACTACTGAGTGATTAATAAATACAATCTCATAATTAGTTAAAATTTTGCAAAATAACACGTTTTCAAAATCGTTAATTACAACCAACTCTTTCTTTGGAAAGATTGGACTAATAGGAAAACAGCTTGGGAGGTTTAGGCAGAGTGAGAAACAGCCCTAGAGGAACACTGTTGGAAGCACTGGGGTGAAATGAGTGTGGAGGTGTGGAAGTGACCCACCGTCTGTGTAGTGGAAGACAATGATGCGTCCCTGCTTGGGCTCGGCCTCCTCCGGGTACACCATGGCCGTGCCCACGATGAAGTACACGGCTGGATCCTTCCCCAGGCGACACGACACCATGCTCAAGGCATACTCACTGGGCAGGAACTGATGTGCATGGAGAACTGGCAAACACAGAGCCAGAGGATTAGAACAGGGAAGAGCCAACACCCGCAGAATATCAACTAGGACTGCAGTTTAGGAATATAGAGGTGGGATTTCTGTGAGCTCAAGTAAAAAAGGAATATCTATTCGAGTTAATATGACTTCAATTTGTGCAAGTTGAGGCAGGTTTATAATTGTTTTATTTATTATAAGAATGGATATGCTGATATAAAAAGCAAGTTCTCCTAAAATCAGGCATTATATAGGGCTGCAACAATTAGAATAACTGTGAAGTTAAGGTGGACTGAACCAATCACAGTGACATGTTAAAACAATTTGGTGCTTCTGACAGTTTATTACCTCCTTAAAGAGGGGGTATTTTACATCTAAGGGGTATTAACTGCTAACACATATCATATATAGGGGGCATGGATGACTTATGCTTTTGGGTGGAGCACTGGACAAATCTTACAGCTAACGGTAAGAAGGGTTTGAATAGGGGCAGGCAGAGATCGCTAAAATATTCAAAGCTGCATGGATAACATCTTAAAACTCTTCAGGCATGTTTTTGATGAGGGAACAACGTTATAACATGGTAGAAAGCTCAATTTTGCATAATACACCCTCTTTAAGGCATTATATAAAAAGCAGAGGTGGGTAGTATTCGTTTTGCATCTACTCAAGTAACGTTTTAATGAAAGTGTATCTTTCATAGTAGTTTCCTGACACCATATATTTACTTCCAGGTCAAATTACGGGTCAGATCAGTGGAGAGGCGACCCTGCACAGAAAAAGAATGTATGTTTTTCAAGGTGTTTTTGACGATTAAAAAAAACACCTGTAATTGAATAGGTTAGATAGATACGTCTCATGCCATTCTATGCAACAATCCAGGCAAAACAATTACATCTGCATGGAGACAAGCAAGTAGCACCCCACCAGAAAAGTTACACATGGACCTTTAACACTCCCTTTGTTGGACAGACAGGAGCAGCGTATAAGCTGCTTTGACTGACCATTGGATGCTTTTTATTCCCCTCTGCTCCGCACATTACCCATACCTCACTCCTGTTCTTCCCTAAAGCATTCCTACATGACTCTATACGTCAAGGACCGTGGTAATGAGTCTGACCACATGGGAACAGAAGACGCTATGGCATTCGGGCTCCTGGTTCACCTTTTACCCACACGGAACCCTACATGTTCCTCTTCACCTAATTAGAGCACCTCAACACATATAGCGGCGTGTATTTCCTCCTTTGCCTGCTCTGTGCCCTCTGTTGCTCATTCCGCCTGCAGGAAAGACATCACTCACCTTCATCAGTGCTATGCTCATTACTCACTACTGGATTAGCCTTGCTACTTAGGGCTCAACTGCCGCTCCCTGTAGCCTATTGATTACATAATGCTACATAGCGATTTATGCTAGTTAGTAAAAATGATATCAGTATCTTCCTAACCACAATAAGATACGGAATTTATTAGTAGGATGTAAAGCTAAAACTAGGGCTGCAAGATGAAATTGCAATTTGAATGGCAAATGGCAAAGGCTGCAGTTTTTAAAGGGCCCATATCGTGCTGTTTTCTGATCTATATTATGATGTTTCTTCCGCAAAAATATACCCAGAGTTGTGTTTTGTTTCATTCACACATTTAATGCACAAGTCCTGCATATTTAGGCTGAGTTCTTCTCTCAAAAACAGACAAACACTCTGTTCCATCTTGTGATGTCATGTGGTAATACAGGAAATGTTCCACTGTGTTTTTAAACTCCATACACCTACACTAGAATCATTTGGATAATTTCAGCCTGGGAATTGCCAATCTCTACTGAACAAAAGGTAAAAGGTAGCCGTTAACTTGAAAACTACTGCTTCATGACATCACAAGGTGGAACAGAGCATTTTGAGCTTTGAAGATGTAGACAGACTAATAATAAAGGGTTACTCAAGCATGTGTGAATGAAACAAAACACAACTCCGGGTATGTTTGAGGAGGCAGCAACATTCTATAGGACCTTTAGGTACCATAATTTCCTCCACAAACAACAAAATACCCTGTCTTATTCTGCATAAAATCTGCTAACCCTGCAGTTTGGATCTGTACAAACATGTTCTGAAACGTGATTCTTGTATTAGTTTGTCAGTTCATATTTCAGTCTTTGTGTCAATTTTCCTGGATGCATTTAAAATGTGAACTCTGAAAAGATTCCTATGATTAACACATAAGTCGCAAATCTAATCACAATGCTTGTCATAAAAAAAACACAATTTGATATTTTTCCCCAAATGGTGCAACCCTATGTAACATTAGCATTAGAAGTAGACTAAATCAAGAGGAGGGCGTATGGATAAACTGCAGTGAGTTATTTACATGTATTAACATATGATAGAGGTTAATGTATGCTGGTGTGGTAGTTCTGTATATGAAAGGAAAGCTTGACGCGGCAGAATCAGAATTGCAAAGCAGGTCTCTCTGATGAGTTATCTAACGCATGTAGAAGACACGCGTGAAGCCCTCCGTGTGTGATCAGAGCCCTAATGGCCCCATAAGCAAGCATGCGATTTGGGCGTTTAAGGGATGCACAAACCAGCCTTTGATGTAACACTCCGCATTTCAACTAATAGCATACTTTATAGACCTGTTACTCCTTTGGTCTGGGAAACATCATACTAAGTAATAAGACATTAGGGTACCATTTAAGGAAGGTGTTGGATGGGGGTTCTGCATGCGTGTCTATAGCGGAATGTTCAGCAGTTACCATGGTGACACAATGCACACATTAGCAATAATTACCAAAAATGTTTTACGATAATACAAAATGGATTTAAACCACACATTTTCAAGAGCCTGTGATCAATGTGAGTGCTCATGGCCCTGTTTAGGTCTTTGATTTTCAAGAAAAAAGGTGAGGGTGACTAACTGAAAAACTGCTTGCCATTGCTAGCTTGTGACTGTAATGTCATTTGAGAGGGACTTGTTTAATAGCACAAATCAATTTTCCTGTTGTAGCTCCAACTCAGTCAGTTCTTTATGGTCAGATTGTGTTAAAATAAAGCTCAGATTAAAGTCTAATTTGAGTGACAGAGCTTCAGACAGAGCAGTTCCACCAATTAGTTGCAGCCCCCAAGGGAATGCTGATGAAATCTGCTGTAAAGTATCATTTAGACGTCCCACCAGTGTGCTCCTTTAGTGCTGTAACCATTTTGCTGTGTTGACATGATCTATACCAGTGATTCCCAAAGTAGGCTGCTTAAGATATAATGAAGGGATTGTGTGTCATTTGGCTCGCTGGCTAGTCCACTGTGCCTCAAAGCTAATGCTAACTGATAGAGAAATTGCATTTCTGTGCCGTGCCAGCCCCACACTGCCAGCACAGTCCTTGTTATCTTGGCCTACGTCATCAGTGGTATAATACTCCTTACAACTGAATCATAGTCAGACTGCACTAGACTGGAATGGACAATACTATCACAGTGTCTTGAGTGTTCATGTCTTTGAGTCTTGGGTCTCGTACTGATAGTAAATAAATCTCTCTTGCGTTAGAACGCCAGCCTCATGTCTCTTCTTCCAACTCCCAGGCTACTACAATTTATGCTACAAAGTAAAATATAAAATTAAAAAACTATTACAATTTAAAGTAAAGACTACTCATTTTTTTTATATTTACATTACTTCAGTTTATGTTTAAAGCAGACGGTTTTATGCAAAATCAACTTTTCAGAGCTTTTAACCATGTTATAGTCGCTTCCCCTTCTCATTTACAATTTAATTTAAGTTGTATTTGGAGTGATTCTTGCATATTTGAGTAATCTGTAATCCCTTATTTTTATGACGGCATATTGCCGATCAAACCCCATTTTCACAGCCATCGGCATACGCCCACTGCTCTGTACTAATTTTATTTTCTTAATCAGTTTTTAACATGTCGTCAGTGACATCCACCCACAACTACCTGTCCACTGCCTGACCTTTAAGTATTTATTAATTTTAGCGTGACTCAGTGAAAACCCCATAGAGATATAATAATAGGACAGGAAGTAGTGACGCTAACAATGAGCTAGCTGGGCACTGATGTGTATAGAGCCAATTGCTTCTGTAAAGTATTTCATAATGATGACCGCACCATCTTTATTAACCATATAACAGTGGCTTAAACTTTCCACATCAAGTAACACCAAAGAAAACATTTGGCTTTCCGAGTACCACCAGATCTAAATCAAGTGTATAACAAGACTATTCCAGGTCTAATCTAGAGCTAAACCAGGTCTAAAAGTGGACTACAACATTTCCACTGTAGTTCTAAACAAGAAATTATCCAAAAGAGTACAACAAAGTAGACAAAATGAACTCCTAATTAGGCAAACGCACAAACTGAAGTGGTGTCCAGGTACCTGAAGGAGCTTGCGTACCAGTTTGAGAAACACTGTTAATGTCATGTTGTACAAGAATGTTGCCATTGTATTTGGTAAAATAGGGGTTGCTGAGAGAAAAGGAATGAGAATGAACTACAGAACTGTACAAAAAACACTATGGGGGGGTCTCAAATTTGGTATTGTCTGGTTAGGACTATACTAAATGCCCTCCTAAAACAAGTACTGCTTAGATATCAGATAAATGCTAGAATATGGGGATTTACTTGACTATAAATTGACCTGTAATGGACCATGGGGGTGAAGTGTCTTATCCAGAGACACAATAGTGTTTGAACCGGAGTTTTTTTTTGGTTTGTAGGTGATTGCTTAACCCCTGCACCACGGCCACCCCCCACAGCTCTGACCTGCCTACACAGCATCTTATTCTCCATTGAACCCCAGAGCAGTGTGGTGTGTCAAACCTTCAAAGGTGTGCTGGTCAACCACCAGCAGGCTGTGCACCTCCACCTCCTCTCCGAAGGACGTCTCGTGGGGAGAGGTGCTGCTGGGGAACAGTTTACTGGAGCTGACGCTGCTGGAGAGGGCCTGCAGGAGGAGAGGAGGGGAGAAAAAGCACTAGTGAGGAATGAATACTATACTCCAGATGTTTAAAAATATATTCTGAAGGTTACATTAAAGCAAATAATCAAGTATCCCACATTCAGAGGTGGGTAGACTAGCTAAAAATTGTACTCAAGTAAGAGTATTGTTACTTCAAAATAATATTACTCAAGTAGAAGTACAAAATAGTGGTCCAGGAAAGTAAGAGCAAGAGAAAAAAAGTTAGAAAAATTTGGGAAAACTACTACTGTTGAGACTCATCTGATTTATAATTTGAAGTTAATGAAGTTACTGAAGTTCATTTTCAACTGTTACCGGTAACCAATTATTTGAAAATGTCGTCATCGATAACTGATGAAGGAAAACCGATAAAACATTTTAAATGAACCTGATTTTTAAAATGTAAAACTTTTTTGGTTTGTTTGTTTTTATATAGGCCTAAATGTGACTAAAGCAGACCATATACTACATACAAATTCTTAAAAATATGACATTTACAAATATGAAAAAACAGTATTGGGATGTAGCCTGCTCATAAGCTCAATATAATTCAACTATAGACTACCTATGTCCTGATGATGTTTCATACAGGCCAACATTAATTATTTTTGTCACATTGTAAATGCTGTTTTATTTTGTTATTTTCCTTATTATTAACAATATACTTCAGATAAGCCATCTGTGGGTTTCATGCTTTGTGCAACACAGAAAGAGGCGGGAGTGCAACACCGTGGCTGCTCCTTTAACACGAGATGGATTCTGAGTGACACAAGCTTAAAGCAGCTACTGTGTATTGTGAATATAGATGGTGAGTAAAAAGAGAGAAGCAGACAGACAGTCCTGTACACAGTGTCTGCATTGGGCTGTTTAGTGAAACGTGTCTGTGTGACACATGTGTTTTCTCCTCTGCACACAGAGCACATAGTCACATGGTCACAGCAGTGGCTCAAACAAACTCCTCTCGCTGCACCACCCGTCCTTTCGTTTGATTGAGAACTAAAATACAACTAGATCCTCACATAGTCCAAGCCCGTCCTCCCAATAGCATCTATTTCAAGTTACAGCACTAACGCACAGACTGTTGCAGTATCAACTGCCTCGTTTTTTACATGGCTTGTGAGATTTCATGTTAGAAGCCTGTATCCGCTCTCCCGTGTCATGGGGCTGGTACAAAGCAGTTTCGCTTTCCTCCAAATTGGAATTATTTGGAATTATCAGGTTGACGTCATTATTGGCCGATGATTAACGATGACCATCTCATAATGTTTGAATTTTTACTATACAAAACTGTTCTATAGTTACTTTTGCTAATTTTGTTTTAAGGATGTCTTTAGTCTCTGCTCTGGCATCAGTTTATATACTTACAAAGTTTCTGTATGGGGACTTAAAAAGCAGCATGCCTACTTTTGGACTAATGACTACTTGTACAATTAGCATGCAAAATGACGATACTATGGATATAGCAAAGCAGACAGTTTTAAATACAGGCCTAATATTAAAATAGAAAACAATAAGGAAAACAGCATTTGAAATATAGTTTGAAATTGTACCATATTTGCAATTCTGAACAACCACATAGATAAATAGACAACTTATGTTTTTATGAACCAACACAAACACAACTAAGCAAGCCAATTATTCAGAGGGCTAATTTATTCATTTATATAATAATTATTGCATTTGCATTGCATCATCTCAAAAGTTTAGCTCCACTACCTTCAGATATTACACAAGTCCATGTAGCTTTCTGTATACTGCTGTTTTTCTGCAAAGTCTGCACCTTTCCTCCTGCCAGAGAGGTGCAGCAATTAGAATGAAGAGGACACATCTTAGCGTTGACATATGCTAGGTTTGGATACAGTGGCAGGCAGCATATACCGTCCCACACAAACCTGGCAATGACTCAAGCCAAAATACAGCAAGTAGTGATTTTTGGTTTACACTTACAAGGGCTGTAACGAATATCTTGATGTAATAAAGTAAAAAAAAAAACAAAAAATCCCCAGAACAGATGTATTGTAAATGCAGCTCTTAGGGTCAAAATGAAACCAGTGTGTGCTGTCTGCATGTAATTATAAAGCGCTTTTATCCCCTGTGAACTGAGAAACAATACAAGTGTGCTGTTAGCATGCTAGTTGTTTTTGGCATTACAGTAATAATTAGCATTAGCGTACTACAAATAGGGATGTCAAAACTATTGAAAACGAGATACCAGATACTACAGATATGTTTTATAAGTTTCACTCCCCTCCATTTGCTCCCAGAGTGAACTCATTACCTTTTCAGAGCATCCCGCTAATGAAACTACTGCACATTGCATTAGATTTGTCAAGTTGCCGTTGCTGGATGACGTAGGCTTGTGGGCTACGAGGGTTTGAATAGGGCCCGGGAGAAATCGCTAAATTACTGAAACTTGCATGGATGGCATCTAAACCTCTTCAACCATGTCTTTCATGAGAGAACATTATAACATGGTAGAAAGATAACAAAAAGATAACACCCCCTTCTTTAAATGTTTTTTCCACTTCTTTTAACATGCCCCGATCAACCATGTAAGCACCTCTTTCAAATAAAAAGTCGTCAGAGATTTGAATTGTTTAGATGATCTATAAAAACAGCTGCTGAACAAAACCAACATTTCAGAAGTGTGCTAGCGGCTAACAGGAATATTCATCTATTGTATCAGCAGGCCCCCAGTCGGATATAAATATTTTTACATAGTCAGCGTATCGAATAACGGCGCTGGCAAACAAGCCCTTGGGTGTTCATAAACCACACTTCTTCAGTTCAGAAAGAACATGAGCAACTTATTATGAAGGAGTTGTGTACGCAAGGTTATACTTTTCAAAATAAACAAACTAAAAAATTGACTAAACTACTTAATTATAAATATGCCATTTACAAAAACTTCTTGCTCACCATCGATCACACAAACTGTTATATGCTGGATAGCCATTTATCTGCCTTTGTGGTTACAATTTCAGGCATTTTCAAACACTTTTCCAACCTTGAAATAGCCCGGCTTGCCATTTGGTTTTCGCAAAGTCTGTGAGGCATCAGTAGAGGTTCAATTTCCCTTTGGACCAATCGCAGCAGGCAAAAGATTTTGTCATTTTTTTTTAACCAAATCAAGATAGCGGCCATATTGGATAGCATTTTACTGCAGTTGGATATTTATCTTAAAGGACACAGGTGTCCATAAAGTCTCTTTACAATTTAATAAATGTATTACAAAGCATTTGATAAGATATCTTAATCAGACTTGTTCTATTGTACTCAGTGGTTTCCAGTGTTTTTTTGTTTTTTTTTACCTCATTTAATACACCTCTATATGGGCACCATTAGTCACACAAAGCACATCAGGACGGTACTCGATTTCTTGTTTCCATGTTTACTGTAGCAGAGCCTCATCATTAGTTGCAATCGTATCTGTTTTCTTTTGCTTTAGTTCAGTAATGTCCCGTATCTTTGTTCCATACACGATATCTTTAACATAGCCCCATAGAAAGAAATTCAGAGGTATGATATCTGGTGAACGTGGTGGCCACGGAATTGGTCCATCCCTTCCAATCCAACGGTCTGGAAATGTTTGATTGAAGAACTCACGAACACGCAGACCCCAATGTGATTAAAAACATTTATAAACACTGTGTACAATAAAACAAATCTAATATATCCTATATTTTAAATTGTAAAGAGTTAGTGGCATTTAAACATGCTCTTGAGTACTTTTGCTCTGGCATTTCATTTTTTAGAACTTAAAATAATTGCCATCTTCAGACAATAGACACTTTGTTCCTATAGATGCCCTCCCTAAACAGGGCACTGGGATTAAGATGCATCTACTGGCAGCAGAGAGAATTATCATTTAGAAATAACTTAACTAGGGTTAGCAACCTTTTCCGACACGATTTGATAGCTGAAATGCTTAGAGAGTCCGGGGATAATTTATGGACATTAACATAGTGCAGGAAACCTCTGGACTTTTACCTGTGACGTAACAATCCTGGGAAATTCAAAATCATGCTTTTTTTTTTTGAGTGGGGAGCTGACTTACTAAACAGAAGTCATCAAACAAGCGTGAATTAAGTAAAGTACAACTCCGGGTAAGTATTTGATGAGTGAACAATGTTGCAGCATAGTTAAAGGCTCAAAAAAGTCAATTTAGCAGAATATGTGTCATTTAATTTCAGTAGTTTCGTCTACTTATGATATCTTTACCTGATCGACTCAGAATTTACTTGATTAAAGAGGTTTCTGCCAAATTGTCAATGGGGTTTCTCATTTCAAGACAAGTCCTACTGGAACCAATCAAAAACAGTTCAAATGTGTACTCCGTAAAGGCCATTTAAACTAGGAAAAACACTCAAATTAAAATAAGCATTCCTTATTCAAGTTGTTTATACCCAAGGCTAGATATTACACTTTTCAGAGTACATCACCTGACCATGAACCTACTACATTCTCCCTACAGTATTTTGCAACAACCTTGAGCGCTGGCATAAGGGGTCAGTGTTAGTGTGGGTTAGCGTGTGTTAGCGGTGTGATGTAACCGTACCTGGGTGCTTGCACTGGGCCTCACAGCAGACGTGGTCCCACTCACATCCTGGATCTCCACACGGCTGGACAAAACTCCGAAACACTGAGACACCTCCTGGTAACAGATCCGCCTGGAGGACGGGAAACCGGGGCACAGAGGGACACAGAGAGGGAGTGAAAAACAAGTAGAGCAGACAAAAGAAGCCGGATAATGCGCTACATGATTGCATGAATGCACTACATGCATTTTTAACAATAGATATGTTTTTTGCTGATAGACTGTCCATTTCTTTTTATATTTTTAACAAAGCTTGACATGAACTCACTGGCCGATGGATAAATGAATAGCAGGGTACTAGCATAGTATTTTTTGGCACAATATATTAAAACAAAACATGTACATACCTTAATTTACTAGCCTAACTGGGTCAAAATAAAAACTTAACCGACTAAACCAAGACCAGTCCAAGTAAAGAAAATTGAGCAAAACATGCTTTTTGTGCATTTTACTTAAAGAGGGGCTATTTTAATTATGTGGGGTAATGCTGGGCGATATGACGATACATATCG
>KN478163.1:59851-78822 GCA_000787095.1 Periophthalmodon schlosseri | reverse complement strand
AGTCTTATATAGCGCTTTTCCAGATGCAGAAGTCGTTTTATAATTTCGTGCATTATTCATTCACTACATACCCAGTGGTGGTGAGTTACTTTTGTGGCCACAGCTGCCCTGGGGCAGACTCATGGAAGTGAGGCTGCCAATCTGCGCCATCAGCCAACCACCACCAACACTAACACATCACACACTCATCACTTTTATACGAGGCAATGTAGGTGAAGTGTCTTGCCTAAGGATACAATGGCACCTGGAATTCCTAGCGGTCTCCCATCCAGGTACTAACCAGTCCCTGCCTTGCTTTGCTTCTGGGATCTGATGAGGTCAGGTTTTGACAAGAAGGTTTGGCTGCTGGAAATCTATGACAGGATTGTGCATAGACTGCATCTTAACAGAACATAAAGGCCTTTTGATTGCTAATGATGCTGTCCTTAATAACTGTAATATGTCTAGATCCAAAATTATACTAGATATAAAAATAAAATAATTATAAGAAGCTCATAACATTTGATTGTACCCAGTAATAGTTCGAGGCCTTTGTTTATCATGTCTTGTTTTGGTATAGGCACCATTCCCCACAGTTTAATGTCCAAGTAACATATAACTGTAAATATGTGTTTCTTCTTATATTAGCTGCCACTGCACTGCGCTTCACTGAAAAATCAATGAAACCCATTTAAAGCGATCCAGGTCAGAGCTGGATGTGGCAGTACTTACAGCAGAGCTCTGAGTGACAGGAGACATCTCCTTCACACCTTTTATATTCAGGATTACCTCACTATGGTTTTCCCAAAAAAATGCATGCAACAAAACTCACCCCAAACTATGCCAAATAAATGCACGGGTCTCCAAAATATATATGTTATATTTATGCTATTGTGCTAAGTAATTATATGTGATTCACATTGCAAGTTCATTTGTAATTTAATGTTTTGGGTTTTTTTTGTTTTTTAAATTTTATTATAGAGCTTATTGTTTAACAGTGTATAATTTTGTTGCAGCCTACTTTGATTAGCTACAAAAGACAGCAATTACATTATTTGGATTATTAATTAAACTGAAACCATGTAAACTCGAGATTTGCCAAGGTGTTTGTAACATTGCAACATAATAATAAAATAAAATAATTATCGATCAAGGTCAAAAAGGTCAATTTTGTAGCAAAATCTTATGTTTGCTATAGATGCTGTTAATCTACATTTCAAAGAAGAGTGTTAGATATTTTGTATTAGATGTTGTCTCCGTATGACGTCTTTAATGTCAGCACTGCAATTTCATCGGCTCCAAAGTTTCACATCCACTGTGTGAAGCAATCCTCCAATGCCAGACCACACTACCTGCAACATATAAAAGATAACACTGGATTGTATTACGTGTATTTCTTATTTCCCACCAGTACAGTCACTGGAGACGCTTCCGCTATAAATAACCCACTCATATGAAGATGGATGCCTTTTTACTGCCATCCAAAATGAACATATGCATTGGAGTATACTTTGAAACATGCGTGTAACGAACAGTATAGACATGTTAATATTAATGTACTAAATAAAGCCCATCCCACTGTTACCACTGCCAAACGATTGTGTGATTGTATATAAATATGTTACTGACACCAGTTCTTATCTTGTCTCACCATGCATTCGTATTTTACCTACCTCTGTCACAGTATATGGTGAAGCATGCAGATATGGGAATTATATGGCAAATGTGATGAATATGTATTAAGCCTTATTTAATGTCTTTCTGTTTCTCTATTCTCCCCCCGCAGGTATCCAGAAGGAAGTGGAAGGTAAGACAATGCATCATAATGAGTACTATAAGACAATATGTATTTCTTTTTTTTTTTTTACATAAAGGCTAACACCACAGCATCCAATGTGCGATGCTTTGTGTGTGTTGAGGATCTGACGGTTTTTTGATTGTCGGTTTGGACTGCAGTTCTGACATCCAATAAATTAAAAGCTGAAAAGAAAAAAAATGTCTATCACTGGTCAAGGGGGTCAACGAAAAGCGCTTAATGTGCTGGATTCTCTCTTTGTGTAGCTAATCAGAGAGCTCAAGGTGACTGGAGAGGTCTGCAGAGTGAGTGAGTGGGTGGTGCGCATTATGGAGAACATTCATACTGCGCATCACGAAGACAATAACACTTAGCGACTTTTTAATATTTTTTTATGTATCAAAGTTATTTGGGGTGTCATGACCTCCACTGTCTGCGTGGTTGATCTAAGGTCGCAATCACTGAATACAGGGACACTGGAATGGCCAGACTGATCATTTTACTAAGTATATAATGTATTCAACAAAGTGGCCCTAGTATTTGCTCTATGTGGCTGTGTGTTCAGAAATATCTGCGATTCTGTATTGCTATTGCACCATTAAATTGCTATTCACTGGATATTTTCTCTTTATGGACAGTTCTTACAGTGCATCACAGAGATGGTTGTGCAATTGTGATTTTGAATGTTCAGACCAGTCACAAGTAGCATTATGGTGCATTATAGTGCGGGTCTGCCATCTGCTTGTCTCCATGTTACTGCTTTGCCTGGAATGTTCCATTGTATGGCATTATAATGGGACGGGGGGGCAAGCAGGTATTATGCCTAGTACCTGCTTGTCTCCATGGGAATAGATAAATCTAATCCTTTACTGTGGAATATTGTGGCCAAAGCAAGAACATCTCCATAGAGACAAACATGCAGCAAAGTTAACATAGTGCACCAAATCTCTTTTCTTCCTCCTGTTGGACAGTTGACCTTCAGTGGGTTGTGGATGGAATGCATCTAGAGAGATTAAAACTGGTGTACCTAATAAACTGGCCAGTGATTATGTTCCGGTCAGCACGTAGTAGCGGTGCAGTACTGAGCCTTTCTGTGCAAAAATAACCGGCGTGTACTGTTTATATGGAGTAACCCAAAAGGGGCAAACCATTAGCTTTTTGACAGAATCAGGTGAACAAACACTGACACAGGCTCTTTGCGTTATCCTCTGAGACTCCGCTCTACACAAGAAAATCTTTGTTTTGCAGCATACCTGTGGCCTTATTATTGATGGGGAAAGCAGGGTTTAACATTAGGGAAGTAACATTTTGGAACTAGGGTTGCATGATATTACAACTTAGATTATGTGCAATAATAATGGTAAATGTCAGCATAGCAGCAAAATGAAAACAGCAAATTCTTTGGCTGCTGATGGGCAGAGACTGGCACAATGAAGTAACTGGCTTGGGTATTATTTAGAATTAGAATAAAAAATGTGTATAGTTAACACTTAACAAAACCTGAATGAGATCAACTCCAGGGCTAAACTGAAGACCAAGTTAGAGAATTTTAAAGGATCTGGGATAAATTTATTCCAAGTGTTTAAGTGCAATATATTGTACAGCTTATTTGAAATGAAACTTTGCTTTATACATTAGCTTACCATGCATTGATTTGATAGACTGCATCTTTGTAGTTACATTTGGAGGATCATGACACCCCTAACCAGCACCCTCAGGCTCTTCTAAACCTTTAAGACAACATTTAGCCTAAGTTTAATGAGAGAAAAGACATACATCTGATTATCTGCAACCTTTAACCAACTGTAATTGAAATAGACTGGTTTGTAATGAGTTCGGAGAGTGGAAACAAAGATTGATGAGGAACATTTGTTTAGCCCTGTCAAAGGAAGACATCCATCTCTGTGTGAAGGGCTGCAGCGTGTTGTGAGAGGGCAAGAGCAGTACACATGATAAATCACAATGGCCCAACGCACACCTGCTTTTTCAAATTGGGCTGTGACACTTTGGGCGAAAATAGATCCATGTGCAGTGTCTTTAGTATATGGCTGCATTATTAAATATAAATGCTGGAGGAGAATGAGGCATGCACACTTGAAAACATTGTGACTGAGGCTCCTTGATAAATCTCTGGCTGGTTTAGGCTTTGGCTGAGCCATTTCAAATCATTTGTATTTGGATATAAATGCAAATGTTTGAGTCAGTTGGTTTGGTGTTTTGTAATGATGGAGATTTTGGCATTTCAGAAAATAATTCAATAATAACTGCTTATTTGGCTCAAATGTGCTTTGTAAATTGAGATTGGATTCTTGAATTGCTATAGATCACTGAAATGTAACAATTGTCCTGTGTGCCCGCTCTCCTGGTTTTATGATTTCATTGTGAGTTTTGAACATACTTTTACCCTTATCTGAAAGCCAGTGGGGCTACTTCTCTGGTATTATCTTTTCCAAAAAGAAATCCTGATTGTGTCTTGGCTGTGCAACTAAATATAGAAACTAGGATTGTCAAAAATATTGTATTTTTGTGTCTGTGGATGCTTTTTCAAGGAATATCTTTTTCTATTGAAAAAAATTCTTGTCAAAATATCTTTTTGACAAATGGATGTTTTCATATTTTTTCTCAAATAAGATTTCCGAATAGAATATGTGGGAAAAGCATTTGTGGGCTCTTTAATACATTCAGTCAAAAGTGCAATGTTGAAGATAGTTAAGTCATGTGCTTGAGTTTGGCTATCAATTCTTTTTTTTATAAATCTATATGGATAATGGGGTCACGTTTTTTCTTGTCCACAATGATGTAGTTGTACTTTTTCTTGGTTTAGCAGGGTTCATGTGAGTACCTCTGGTCCAAAGCTGTGCCATAATCAGTCTGTAGTTTAGCCGTCTCTGGGTCTCAGTGTTGAGATTGGCACACCGCTGTGAGAGAGCTGCGCTGTGTTTATTGGATTAGAGCTTGACATGGAGACAGTCCCCAGTGCAGGATTCTCCACAACAACAATGACAAGAGCACAATCTCACTCCCCACAGCAGCCCCACTCCACGCCCTTCATACAACTTTATGTGCTGTTCGGCAGTGGCTCTGCGACGTCCTTGGGTTGATGGAAGTTGTCATTTCTATGCTTTAGTGGCCCCCAGAGATGCAATATCGCCACTTTCTGTATCAGAGTCTGGGTTTGCCTTTTGGGCTCAGTAGGCGTGTTGTTGGATGACTAGGGCGAAAATATGCAATGAAATACTTCTTATAGCTAAATCAAATCACAGAATCACAATTTCACATTTCTTTGAAGTACTTTTTATGTGCCTAATGTGCATTAATTTTGGCCCACTGAGGAAAAAACTTTGGGCAACCCTGGTTTAGATAATAGAATGTCCTTTGCAAATGGTGTTGTACCTGTAGTGTAGCCCTCTACAAACACATTATGAAATGCATGGGGCTCTTGTAGTTTATCACTTCATATTTCAGTCTTTTCTCCAACCTGGAGTTGTTTACAGTGTGCACTCTGAAGTCCTACTTTTTAAACATATATTGAACATCTAATAGCAAAATGGTGCAGCCTTAAATTATTATTTCATATGAGGATTAAGAAACAAGTTCAAATTAATTTTTATTCATCAGAAAATGAAAGAAAAGACTGGACCAAAACTGTTGTAACTGTTTAAGATTAAAAATATAGTTGGTTAAAAAATAATTTGATTGAAGGGTTCAAGGATTGGCATTGACGCTCCTGAATAATCATTTGCACCATGTCAGGGCAGCTAGTGTGGAAACTAATAAGCTAAAACTATTTTTGCTTTAGTGACACAAAATCAAAACTACGACAATGTATTATAACAATACATTCCATTGTTCACTATGCCTATTGTCTTTGACTATATTTAGATTTCTGCAAAGTCTAATATTGTGCAGGCCTAGTTTGAATCAGCATCAGAGTCCTGTTGGTGTTAGTCAGTGAGAGGTGTGTGCTCCGTGGGTGAGACCTTGCAGTTGTTCATATATTTATTGAGCTCCAGCTGATGTGTGCGGACAAGGGCCACGCTCTAGTGCCGGAGGAGCGCAGCGTCCTCTGATGTTTTGTAAAAAGCAAAAGCAGGTCTGTGGAGGAGAGATAAGAATGGCCAGAGCACATGAGGCAGATACTGAGAGAGGAAAGCACCCAGACATACACCAAAACTCCACTTTGTTTCCACTTTTCACTTAACTCAGGTTTAGAGTCAAGACCAAAACCAATGACCCACATTGGAAATAAGGACAACTGCGCTCATCAAATCACATCAACAGAGTGAATCTTTCAGCACTACAGCTAGATGTTGAAACTAAAATTACAAATTGTTTTTATCATTTTAGTACAATTCAATATTACGAGGAATTTCATTTCATTCAAGGGGCACTTTTTTGCTGGAGAGGCCACCATCTGCTTATCTCATTAATGTTAGCTTTGCCTGGTATGTTTCTATGTTCCACAGAATGGTATTAAATGCCACCATCTTATTCAGTTATAGCAGGTTTTATTGCTGAAAAGGCCTTGAAAGCTTGCATTTTACTATGAGTGAGTTCAACTCTTCATAAACCTGTAACTTAGCTTGGTGGCATCACCTTTTTGTCTCCATGGAGATTGATACGTTTATTGCAAAACTGTGAGACATTTAGGCAAAACAATGATATCTCTAATGGAGACAAAAGATGGCAGCCCCTTCGCAAAAAGTTTCATAGTGCACCTGTAATGATTAATGCTGATTTGTAGATTTAATCTATTCCCTGATGTCAAAACACATTTGTTCTGACCTGGTCTTGAAAACTGTTTATTTTACATTTTTATTATGTCAAAGTCAAATTGTGAGTCATTTGTTCTTTTATTTACTGACTGTGTAAAAAAACATAAGCACAAATTGTCACTAGTTCTCCCTCTTCTACAGTCCTTGGCCTTATCCCTCATTCCAACATTAACAAAACTACACCAAATTTGGCAGTACCCTAATCCTGAGTTTTCACTAATTAATGTCACCATAATGACAGCGAGAGGTCCTTGAACATCTGCATTCATTTTTCATCCCCCCTCGATTTGTTTAATGAAATAGTTATACAACATTAAGAAATCAATCAAGATAGCTTCTACCATTTTCAGCAGCTGTGCAACCAATACTTTATTTATTGGAAAAGATCAGCAAATATTTCTTCACACTCCCTCTATAATTAACTGCTATGTTTATGATTTAAATAGTACACAGCTGGAATGATAACGTACAAGAAAGCCTGTCTGATACTGTAAGATCAATATGTATTCTATAAAGGGGTATAGAGCAGCTTCTGATAGTGTGTGCGCCTGAGGTAACTGTTCAAAGTCATGCACGCTGCAAATAAAACTGTCACTTTTTTGTTTACCGTTATATACAGATATAAGCATTTCTGACATCAGTGCACAAGCTGAAAGACTGTTCTTATTAAAATGTTTTCAAATTGCAAACAGCATCAAAAGGATTCAGAAAGCTGCTTGTTTTTTTCCCATAAAAATAGAACAAAAGGGAAATATAGGAAGCAATGGTTAGGCTTTCCTCTCTCCCTACAGGACACTACAGGTTTGAGCCAAATATCTCTTCTCTCCCATGCGCAGCTTAGCTTACGGGATAAGCATATTTAAAGAGTGCTTTGCCCTGTGTGCCATAGGTAGCATTGTCGTAGTTACTTCAGCTGCTCTAGTCTGACCCTTGGACTGGCCACTACATTGTCCAGATAAGTCCGACACTGCCCTCCTCTATGCACTCTCGCCCTCCCGCCTGCCCTTGTCCGTAGTATCAGCGTCCACTAAATCCAATGCAAAAAGCCGTGTGTGTGTGTGGCCATAGCTCTTATCTGCACTTTCACAGACTTGAGCCAAAAGTAAGTCTCGGTACATGATGAAGGCCTAGAGCTTTGTGCCTGCGCCTGCTAATTACAACAGTGGTGTAATGGGAGACCTCACAGGAAAGAGAAGCAGGTTATTAAAAAGCCATGGTCAAGTTTATCACACGAGAATAATAATATGGCTATGGATATACAATTAAGTAATAACTCGACTATTTAATCAAGCAACATATTAAATGGCTAAATGTAAATACATCCTTGGAAATCTTTATTACACCCAGCTATTATTGCTATGGCAGATGTTATGTTTGTGTATAACTCCAGAAGTAGTGCTTGTATTTAAATCACTAGATATATCTAATTAGTGATTATTCATTTTTCTTACCAGTTATGCCAGATGGCCTTCCTATTTCAATTCTTTATTTATGCAAGAATTCTAGCTATGACTCTTAAGGGCTGGGTTTTGAAAAATAAAATTTTTGGAGTAAATGCGCAAAGTGGACCAAGCATTTTGTCTGCATATCATTCTTTTTTAAATGATTGCATAAATACTAACTCTGGGAAGGCCTTAAGAATTTTTTTGTTGATTACCTGTGGATTTTTGTACTTTTTGCATTTATAACATAATTGTTCTTCTACTTCCATTTTTACTCATTAGTTTGTTCAAAAAGACAAATCTGATGTCCTAAGGTCAAACCTGAAATCACATGGGCATATAGAGACAGGACAAGGCAGCTTAGAAAAAATATTGTTATCAAATATCGGCTCGATCTTCCATATCGGAACCGATACTGATGTCTGGGGAAACCCTTCAGTATTACCCTAATTTACACCTAAACTTGATCTGTTTTCTATCGCTACAATTGCATTTTACATTCCTTAGAGGAGGTCCCAATTCAGAAGACTACAATACAAAATGAAACATAAATCCATTCTAGCCTTTTAATAATATCCTGTCTGTCCATGTACTCTCAGTATTTTCCATCTCTACTATTTCACTGATATACTTAAAGAGGATAAAGGCATTGTTTCTCCCTAACCAGACAGCAGTTATACAGGAAGTTGAATTTAAGGTGATGTTTCCGATGCTTCTCTGCTGTGGTCTGGGCCTTTACCCAATATTTCCCTCCCTTCTCAGTCAGCGGTTCCCTATTACCCAACTCGGCCGTGTCGCTGTTAATGATGAATGAGCTGTCTGAGTGCTGTGTGTATTTTTCATAGGCAAAGAGAGAGAGGAGGTGCAGCTTGAGTCCCAGTCTAGTCAGATCTTAGCACTGCCGATCAGAAGGAAAAAAATAAGTTTGGTGGTGATGAGAGGGGGGCGATGAGAGGAGGGCGATGGCTGCGTTTTCCATTGTGCATAAGTTGGCTTGTCATGTGACGCCTTGGAGCAGCTTGGAGTCGCTGATGTGGACAGAGCAGTGGGGGAGTCGTGCCCAAAAGCCGGCCTCACTGCAGTGACATTGGAGCTAAAGCTTGTGTTTTTGGCAGACGAGGGGGATCTCAGGGGTAATATGAAAGCACAACCCAACAACCACTGTCACGTTTTGAGGAATGAGAGGCAGAAAACATAAAGTTCATTTTACCCTACAAGACCTTGTACTAAACTGGTGTTAGTGGGGCAGTGTTGGGCTGCAATGTTTTGTAATGGTCTGCTGATGATGATGTTAATGCCATGAATTGGGTAGCCCTGTACTAGGTGTTATGGTCTGTGTGGCAGAGTGGTTATCTCACCTACCTCTCTATAAGGACAATGGACAATGTACTACCAGCTCCTCTTCTCCGAGTCAGTTAATGTGCCCTCCTTCTGTCTACTGCTCCTAATTGTATGTCACTGTCCCACCATAGGCCTTTTCTGGATACCTTTTTTTTGGTTGGACGTGTTAAATTGTTACAGTTTAATTGTAACAAATAGTGAGAATTTCTCTGAGCTAGCCTGGCAGTGAACCTAGGCATTGTTCACACTGTATGCCTGTAATTGTTTCGAGTAGATACAAGAATACACAGCGATCACACTACCTTTACCTTGTATGAGTTGCATAAGCCGACATCCAATCACAACAGTGCTGTGTGTCTCTAGTTGATCCAGTATTTGGCCTTGTTACAGCCCTGTTCTTTTCATGGTGCTGCTGATGAGCTGTTTGTGTTGGCTGGCTAACAGGGCTCATGTGCTCAGCTCCAGTCTTGTATTGTGTCATCCGCGTAAACCTCTGCACAAAGTGTTGTCTTGTCATTTTCGGTTGACCTATGGAGACAAGTCTGCGTGCTTGGTTTGAGGCTCAGATATATTGGCGCTTGCATCTGCTTTGAACCGACTTGGAATAATGTCTGTGAATGCACCCAGCCTGCTTCTATTTTAGAAATGTTAAGTCTGTCTTTCTGTATGTACGGTGGTGACACTATTAAATTCTTTATGCCGACTCCAGCATTGCATCTGTGTTTAGCTCAGCGCTGCGCCCCTCTCTCTCCTCTTCGGTGCTCCCTGTCGGAGGAGAGGCGGGATGTGGCAGTTTTTTGTCTTGGCTGACCTGTTTTGGGATGGTTTGGAGTCAGTGGAGCTCTAACTCGCTGCTGTTGTTATGCTTGTATTTTTAGACAGAAAGGTTTTGCTTTGGTGTCTTGCTGCTTGGTGACCTGTTACTGTACATGATGATTATGTCTGATGCCCTACAGCTGGCTCCACCCACTGCACACGGCCTATTGAGTGAAATGAGAAGCGGCGTGACCCTGTATCTGAGGTTAAGTAGGATGGCCTTGTATGACTGAGCACATGTAAATGTCAGCCCATGGTATAGTGGAGATACTTACAAGTATGTGACTAAATATTCAGGCATACGGGATAAGCATGTGTAGCGTTAGCAGGTTTAGCGCATATCTGGTACATCTCAAACGCTGTCTACATACAGTATGTGTTCCATTTGGAAAAAGCATCTGTGAGAGCAACTACCTGTAGAGTTGCACCTATCCAGATGTTTTTTTCTCTCCTTGCCTCCCCTCTCCTTCTCCCTTGAGATGTTTGTGTGTTTTCAGTTGGAACCCTCCCCTTTCTCTTTAAGTTCAGACTTTGACATCCGTACCTTCCCCAAGGATGTCTGTCACAAACTGCAGTCCAACATTGTGACAATGCTTTCGTTTTTCCCAAACTTCTTTATGAACTTCCTGTTTTCGTATCCTTTTTTCTGTTCTTTCCCTCAAGGTCTGGCGCACCTGATGTTAAAAAGCCAAGGTATGGGGTTTGTTGGTTTGCTTCTCCCTACCAGCCACCTAATCACACATCCCTTTGCCCCTTCCCTGTAATCATTTGAGTTAACTGTGCTGCACTAATAATCCTCTCCTGTTTTCTCATACTTGCCTATTCCTTTTGCTTCTTGTCATGTTATGCTCACTACTCACTCAATTTGTGTCCGTCAAACCCTTGTCCTGACCACTGACTGATCTACTGGAACATCACCTTTGACCGCCGCAGTTTTTCGCCAAGGTAATCCATCACTGCATCTCTCCAGCTTGGTTTAAAAGGGGCAATATAAAGTGTCTTAAGCTGAAGATGTGTGTCAGGTTTGCACTGGGAATACCTTTTTCACTTTCTGTTTTTATAACCCAAACCAAATAGGATTTCTGAACATCTCCGACTTCAAAACATACCCGTGTGTTGTTTTGTATTCATTGCAGGTTCTGTGACATTCAAATGACATTCAAATTCTTTTCTGAATTGCAGCCGACTCCTTTGTTTTCAATAGGTGATGAATATTCATAGAAATGTTTTATGAGTGCTGGAATTGCAATGGTATTTTGAATGTGAGCTCTTATCACATGCCCACACACTAACAATATCACTCCACAAGGACTTTCTCATTGACAGTGGAGGTGTAGAGAGACCCAGGGCCCACAAAAGGACATTGACTTTGAATTTATTAATATACAATGACAGTTGTACATAATTGAGTACAGATACTTTGACTACAAGCCGTATTACATCAAACCCTGTGCATGTTTCTCTGTATTTTATGTTATTGAGCCAGTTCACACTATATACTATCTATATACTTATATCATGGGTTATATAATCTCACCACTATTTGGAATATCATGTATCATGTAACTTAAACTTTACTACGCAGGCTAAATAGTTTTATTAGGAAGAAAAAAGGTATAATTCTACATTATATGACTATATAACATATGAAAGCATATGTCTTTCTTTTATAATTGCATCATTTATATGTTAGGGCTTTAATCGTTTACAACCCTGCTATTAAATTATAATTACTGTTCGCTTCTTAAGATGTATTACAATCATTTTTAAATGTAAGCAAGCCAGACTTCTATAAAATGTCCTCATGTTTAATTGGCTCCACTAGTGCGTTAATAGCTATTCTTGCACTAGACAGTATACTCACTGTAGTAGCACAGATACCTTACACCTTTGAAGTTGTTATTAATGACTGGGAAAGAATCAGACAAAGCGCTGCAGACTGAAGCTGAGCCTATTCTGTCCTTTGTGTTGTCTACCACATGTTTATTTGTCTCTTTAATGTAACCAATTAGTCCAGTGCCAGTCACAGAGAAAGTCCTTATTCAGTTTCCATGGTGATCAGTGGTCCATCTCCAAAGACCACAATAATACACTGCATCTAATGTTACTTTGGCCATTTCACACAAAAAAAAATCAACTCGCTGTCTTGTTTCGACTGAAAATACCAAACGGTGCAATAGCAATGGTTCACAATGATGTATAAATGAGCCAATGGGAATACATTAGGGGATTCTTGCAACACTTTCCGCCTCATTAAGATTTTGTATGCTATTGCTCGGATCATTGTAAATTGCAAGCAGCAACAATAATAATGAAAAATATTTGAGTGTGGAATTATGCGGAATAACAAGGGAATGTCTATGTAAATTAGTTTAGCGCTAACATTGAGAAAACAGATTGCGGTTTGTACTTCTGTCACTTAATTCATGTCATGATGAGACAATAATATTGGCCAGTCTAATTGAAACGTTCACCACCCAAACGCATGTGTACGGTTGAAATGCTGTTTTATTACATACAGTAAGTGTGTCCCAAAGGCCCCCCGCTACGTGATTTGTCATAAGATGAAGTCTAGATGTAATTGCTCCATTTCATGCACCAGTAAATAAGAAGTACAAGTCTGTAATTGATTGCGGGAATAAATATTCACTTCAGTAAACCTTGGAGCTGTTGCCATAGCCTGGACCATGGCGACGATTAGTAGCCAAGTGCGCAGTCAGTTTTATGCAATATTCACGGCAGCATTTACACTTTAACTATATGACGAATATCTGTGCTTAACTTTCGACCCTATTTCTGCTATGGCCCGAGGCAGGCGTCTTTTTTAGCGATGCAATTCAATCCTTATCACAAATGCAACACAGTTTTTGCTTTTCAGGAAGGCAGTATTCAGGCAGTAGGTAAATCTGAAAGTGCATGTTGATTTGGATAACATTTGTGCTACAGAAAACTTTGTATATGAGTTATTTAGTTTGATTTGTTTAAGCCAATATCACAACAGTAACCTCAGTTGGCTTCCCGGAAATAAACAAAACCAAACAGACATAAGAGATTGATTTAATGATGCAGCAGAAGAGGAACGCTTCATTCAGACAGGAGAGCAGGTTGTAATTGTTTTATAACAACATTAACTAGGTGATAACCAGACGCCTATATAGACTCACTACTGTAATACAGATTGATATGAAGTGTAATCCTGGCTATGGTGAGAATTTTACAGAATGTTATAGAGTCACAGGTTTAAAGTTCTTATATTAGAGCAGAATGGGCAATACTATATGTGATTTAACATTTCTCTGAGTGGATAATCATAGTAATTAAAGATTAAACAGCGATAACAGGACAACAAATATAATGGATAATAAATATAATGTAAAGACGACAACAACGGGTTTGCATTTGCATGGCTAGTGAGTATTAAGTCGGCTACTAGTCTACAGATACATAACATATACAAGATTTAATACGAGTGGTTTAACCCATTGTCACAGCCACACTATTATCTTATTGAAAACTGGAGACACAGGTAACGACCTTGTGGTCATCGTTCATGCTGCAACGTCTGAATCCACTGCCCTCTCCCTCTGGAACAAAAGTGTCAATCCTTAAATACCATCTGTGCTCTGGACATATGGGGCACTGTGGACGTAACTGCATAATGAAAAGTATAATATTAGCAACACTCTGGTGCAGCGTCTGCAGTGTAGTGTCATTGCAGCACTACTGTACAAGATTAGGGCTGGTATGAAAGCCCAATAGGTAATTCTTTCTTCACCTCGAAGCCCTTTTAGGTAATAAGCACAATGTCTTTGGGCTTTACCTGTGTTGTTAAAAGACACTATAGGAGCAATAACAGCTGTTGTAAGTAGCCAGCAGCAAAGTAAACAATCCCAGTGCTGATAATAGTCTGTCCACTGTGTCTTCAGGGCTACAAAGACAGGGCCATTGTGGCTTACTGCTCTCTCAGACAGGTTGATTGATCCCTCTTAGACTTTCACTGCATTCCAAGGGTCATCCACAAACATCTTTGGCAATACCAGATCACAAAACCACTCAGCCAGACTTGGAGAATTTGTGCATAGCTTATAAATGAAGGATAAATATTAATCTTTGGAACAATAGGGTAGGTTTGTTTTGCAAAATTATACTCAGGCATATGCATGCAAGCACTTAGCAATTTCCTCGGCCTCACAAAATCAAGCTATGTAGATTTTTTTATTGACCAGGCAAACAAGCAGCCACTCACTCGCTGAGGCTGAATAAGTCAAGTCTTCTCAAGAGAGAAGTGAATGCATTCTTTGAACAATAGGGATTAATAGGATCACTTCTATGGGCGGTTTAAATTGTTTGGGCAAGTCAACATTTTATTGTACAAACAAATCAGTGTAATGTTGCATAGCTTGAACCTACTAGCATTTACAGAAGTGAATTCATTCTTCAAACAATAAGGACTAATGGGACCCCTTCCATAGGTGGTTTACATTACTTGGACTAGTCAACATTTCATTGTACAAGTCTAGTATTGTTGAGCTTGAACCTGCTAGCATTTACAGAAGTGAAGTGAAGTGAACATTTAACATAGATAAGCTCTTCTTCATTGCACCTGTCACTGTGTAGGACATACAATGCAGTAACCACCCATCTTTGGCAGGCGGTTATCATCTTATGTCTGACACAATACAACTTTATTGCTGTGTCCATAAATATCTATATATGTTTCTATTGTTGTCTTATCTAGATTTACATGTCAGTCTTGCTTTATTGTACAATATCCTCTACATAAGGTGCTTCTGAAAACACTAGTACTGCTTATTCTTTCACATATGTTCAGGTTGAATAACTTGAATCCATATCAGTCAGAACAAGTTGGACCAGTGCCTCTGTAGTAAATTAACTGTGCAGCCAAGCCCGACACTTTTATGTTGATGCTTCAAAATGACACATTAGATTAATGGCCACTATTTTCTACATGAGTAAAATACAACTGACCATATATTATTACTCTATACCAGTAAACTGGGAGTCAAGTGCTTGGTCCTCTATAGAGTATGGCTCAAATAGAGTAAACTGTGCCTTTTCCTTGTTTTTCTATGTTTAGGGACAATTTTGTTCCATTTATTTAGATCCTGTTGATTTCTACAGGCAAAGTCATGCATTCATGGCATGTAATGTAGTCTTTAGCATACAGTGTGTGGCAAATTGGCAATAACTTTGTTCATGGTGCAGTGCTAATGTTTGAGAATCACTGCCATAATCTGATCTGATATTAGTAGTAAATGTAGCAGTAGTATAGTACTATAGTAGTATTAGTTGTATTAGTTGTATTCGTTATTTGTTATAGTGTAATAGTTGTAGTACACACATTGATATGACCGATATGCTGTACATCCTAACATTTTTCTCTTTGGACTTCAGGTCAGGAGGAGTCTATCGCCACCTTTAAAGGCAATGAGTTCTTCAGCTACAATCTCTCTCAAACGCCCATTCAGAGTAGCCTGGACGAGATCACGCTGTCTTTTCGCACGCTGCAGAGGAATGGTCTCCTGCTCCACACGGGGAAATCAGCCGACTACGTCAACCTCTCCCTGAGGAACGGAGCGCTATGGCTGGTCATAAACCTGGGCTCTGGGGCTTTCGAGGCGCTGGTCGAACCCACCAGCGGCAAGTTCAACGACAACGTGTGGCATGACGTAAGAGTCACAAGGAATCTCAGACAGGTGAGAGCAGTTTTACAATATGCAGTCACTAAAGCAAATGTTCTGCTTTCTGAAGTGCAGTGAATGGTCTTTTGTATTGTATGTCCACCTCACACAGATCTCACTCTGTTAAGATCCATTGGCTGGATTGGTCATATCATATCAGATTTTGATAACACAATGCTATTGAATAACAATTTGTGTTTGTGTGTGTGTGTGTGTTTATTTGTGATAAGATTAATTAGATTACAACTGGAGCTACATTCTCATAATAAAAGTTTCTAATTGGAATTCATAGATGTTTAGATCTCTCACATTAAATTGTGTGTTACTTAGTTGTTATAAAACTTAATATTGTTTATCGGTCTGTTACATCAGAGAGAGAACTCATTATGGTCAGATTTTGATTACGTGTCCAGGGAAGGTCAGTAATGGGCCAGGGAGGAAATTAATATTGGAACAAATGGTTAATTTTAGCATAGCTTTTTCCATCAATCTGAAATAGGCTCGTTTTGTTTTCGTGAAACCTTGAACATTTCTCCTGCATTGCTAGACATTAGAACTGCTTCCTTGATAGAGGTTGGTGTAATTATTATAGATTTGCTCAGGCCTCCTCCAATAGCTCTGCAAAAGGCCAGTTTTTCTATATCTACACAAAGACAGAATCTGGAGGTCCTTCTTTGACCTGAGCAATCATTTGTGTGTGAACAAACAGAAAACTCAGCCTTTCTACAGATACCTGCCTGTGTGGACAGGGCACACGTGTTGGGGCTTTTAGCTCGTCAGAATGAAAAAGCCATGAAGGTGCACTCTGCCAATTTTACACATGAGAGTCTCTCGTCATGAAGAGTACTCTGTCTGTAAAAACACTGGCTCTTAGGGGAGCGTCACGCCATTTAAAAATTTAATGCACAACCTGTCATTATGTGGAAGATTATGTTACCAGGTCAGAAATAAAGGACTTTTTTAGGCATTCATTTTGAGCAGGAGTCCATTAAATAGTCAAATATATTTTTCTTAGAATTACACTATTTGTGAGTCTGCTGCTGGGACTGATAAGCCTTGTAAAACCTACACTTAACTTTAAACACAATACATGTAAATTATAAAGCAGAAAGAACATGGAAAATATGGTTTTCTTTTTTTTTTGCTGGTGTTTGTTATAGGTTTGGCATGGTGCAGCAATGGTCAGCCCCCTACCTCACAACACGGAGTTCCTGGGTTCGATACTGGGCTAGTACGGGATGGAGTTTGCATGTTCTCGTGCCTGCTCCGGTTTCCTCTGGGTGCTCCGGTTTCCCTCCCCGGCTACTAAAAACGTGTCCAATAGGGTCCCCTCTGGGGCCACGACTCCCCTGAAAAAGAAATTCTTAATCTCAGCGGTTAAATAAAGGCTAACAATTAGATAAATGAGTAGTCTTGCACTTGGATGAATTTGAAATAAGGTCGTCATAATTACTACAGTTTAAAAGTTCAGGCTAGTCCATAGCATTCCACTCTTGTGCTTTTGGGCTGCCAAGACCGATGGTTAGAGAGGTCAAGTGTGGAATTGCGAGTCACATCAGTCTGTCCCAGGGCAACGGTGGCTCCTAATGTATCTTACCACAAAAAGTGACTGAATAATGGATAATTGTAACTCTCTGAGAAGCTTTAGAAGATTTGAGAACCAGATAGTAACCTAATCCACTAAAATTAAGAAATGGAAATAACTTACACTACTGGTTCATAAATCAGTAGCGTGGTACCTTCTTGCTGTGTGTGCTAACCATTCGTGCCTTATGCTACAGCTGAAGCCCCAAATCTGATGACTGTAGCATTTAGATGTCTCTTTTCTTATATTCTCAGCTGGCTCGCAGAAAGAAATATGATTCTCAGCTATGATTATATGCTTGGATGGTGTCTTCTCCACTAACATTGCTCATTAGCCATGTAAAGGGATTACTCTTGTAGGGGTCAAGGTAGACGCGGTCCCATGTGACTCTTGCTGTTAGCTGCGTTAGCTTCTGTTGAATATTTCTCATCTATTGCACCTACCTCCTTTCTATTGTCCTTGCACCTATTACTGACTCTGACCTCTGTCTTGTCGCATAGAGGCCACCTAATGACCACTTAGACTTTCTGCACTATCATGATTTAAACACTCCTCATTGGTGGAGAGCAGAGGAGCCTCTTACAGTGGCTGTCACAGACTTTCAGCACATTTATACAACTATAATGGTAACATCGATTTTTAGATTTTGCACTAAATAGCCTAAACAAGCGGAGAATTGGCGCTGGTGTCAGACAGTGATTCAGCGTCGTGGTGGAGAAAGAAGAAGACTGCCTTATATAATGAGTGGAGCCATTGTGTGACATTGTGATCTACTGTTCTCAGTCCAAACACTACAAGGCCCCAAGGTTCACTCCTCATTAACGACGACTGGACCAAGAACAAACAGATTTTTATCTGTTCAATCCCACAGGGACTTGTGCACTGTCAGACACTACTGACTTAAAAATTTGAAGAGGTTCTCAGGGGAGTTTTATGCATTAATATGAGTCCAAATTCTTGCCACTATGGCAATAAAGATACTTGTGAATGAAAATAATTCTGTTGCTTTAAACTCCACATAATCCAATGTGATTATGAAGAAAACACAATTGTAAGATAGTGAAGAGTAAGATTTGATAACAGTAAATTAAAAAAATATATATATATTTTCAACACTGGTCAGGCCTTGTTTTTAACAGTTTTCAATTAAAATCTGACCACTTATCTCTGTGAAGGTGATAACATTAATTCATATACTTCATGTAGTAAAAGTAAAAAAAAAATAAAAATAGAGTTACGACACTAGCTATTTCATCTGGTACTTGCCTGAGTACCTGCAAACATGCACACTCCAGACAGATTGTAGTCAGTCAATCTGGGAATCAAACAGATGTTCTCCTTAGGGGCAAGAACAGTAACCACTCTGCCACTGCCAAAAAAAAATCCAAATTATTGAGGGAAAAAAGACCTAACTTGTTAAAAATTACTTCACATGTCATAACTATCTACCTGTCATTCTGTAACTATTGTACACCATTTATGACTGTGCCTTAGTAAATGTTCCAGTAGACAAATGTTAAAAAAAAAACTCTTTCC